>DF237250.1:0-98905 GCA_000708835.1 Klebsormidium nitens
GAGTCAATCTTAGACACGAGAGAACCTGCTTCCAACCATCACCGGCGGTTGTATGAAGCACGCTATCGGCACTCGAATCTGGACAAATATAGAGATTGGTCTTGTAAGCACTATAGCAAAGCTAAAGTGGAGATATGTTTACGCAAAGCTTTTATCCGATATTCCGAAGGCAAGAGGCTTCGACCTTCCACCATGGCAAAGCTTGTAGTTGCCGGTTATTTGCAAGAAGGCAACTTGCATTCGAGGCCAATGAACGAGATCTGTCAGTGGACTTGTCAATGATGTGCTTCTCCATTGCATGTTCCATCGGACCGGCCGTTGCTTTTCACACGTTTGCATGGAGGGCGATTTCTGTCAAGATCAAGATTTCAACGCGTCCGGATTCTAAGAATTATTTTCCTTAGTACTCATCATAGGGGGTACCCAGCCCTAGAATGAATCCGGACCTCAATGAAAGCATCTCATCGTACCGGAGCCTTGATCTCCTGCCGGTTACGTTCAAGCTTACATGGAACAAACTGGATAAGAAGAAAGACGCAAGTAACTTTAGATGCTCATACTCAAGCATCGTGGATGAGATTTCTTGGGGGTTGCACGAAGACACAATTCGCAACTGTTCCGACAAGAATGCCCTTGCCCTTCTATGCGGACGATCGGGCCCAAACAGCATTATTATGATTGATATCGACTTGCCCAAAATGAATGAAAGCAAAACCTTTGCTAATGGTCTTGATGTCTGGAAACGCTTGACAAAAGCGCACGGCGAACCTCTCACCTGGACAGCCGAAACACAGAGTGGCGGCTTACATTACTACTTCAGAGCGGATTCCCCCGGACTTGAACGGAAGGCAGACGCGACCAAGTTATACATCAACTCCAGCCAAACGACTATCGATTTTCGAGGCAATGGCATCTGCTTCGCCACCCCCCACTACCATCATTCGTGACGGTGAAGAGCATTCATACAGATGGCTAAAGTCTCCTTGGAAAACGAAGCTCGCCCGCCTTCCGTTGTGGCTCGTAGATATCTTGAACGCTCAAGACTCCACAAAGCAAGCTGCCCAAGGGCCGGCAAAACACCCCAGCAATAATACATCAATTGTCAGCAAAGCAAAAGCAAAACAGACAATAACCACAGAACTCTTGTCTCCGCAAGCAACCTCCTCTATCGAGGCAGAAAAGGCAATCCAAGTTGCAACGCAGCTACTGCGAAGTAGATGCAACGACCAAACAAGTTTCTACAGAGGCATCAAGCTTCGAGATGGGGAAGCCATCTTAAAGTTCAGAGTGAAGGAGAGCAGAATTTGTCCTTACGGAGAGGAACATACGAGCAACAGTTTCAGCATCATCTGCAACGGGATCTGCATGGAATACCGCTGCCTGTCAACAGGATGCAAAGAGCGACAAAGAGTGCTTCTCGGGCTGCACCATTGGCCTTCGCTTTCGATTTCCAAAGCACGTTTTGATCTGCGCCCTATCGAAGAAGCGGAGAGGATCGTATCCAACGCTAAAAGCACTATTGACAAAGTGCAGTATCAACATGTATGTCAGCAACTCACACAAATTGCTATCGAAACGATGAACCACTATTTCTGCGTTCTAGACGGCAGCTTAAAAGTGCTTTTCATTGAAACTCTCTACGTGCAAAGAGGAAATACTTGGGTGCCAAATGACAGCATCCTTCGAACAAGAGCTGAGTTCCTGAAACGGTCCGAATCATTCAACCTGGACAGTCTCAAGATTGGCAACCTTGGGAAGGTGTGGTGCAAGTCATCAGCGAGAAGGACGCTCAATAAGGTAGTCTTCGAAGCGAACTCTCGTCTGGTTTCACCTGACAACTACAACCTATTTTACGGGTTTCCCTTTGCTTACGAAGCGCATCAACCTGTTGACATGATAGAAATCGATCCTCTCTTGAAGCATCTCAACGAGGTATTGGCAGACAATGATCCTGCTGTAGCAGAGTACATTCTAAATTGGTTAGCTCATCTTGTTCAGAAGCCGTACAAAAAAATCGGAACAGCTTTGGTCTTCAGATCTGACCAAGGCGCAGGCAAAAGCATAATCACTGACTTTGTGGGCAAACACGTCATCCGACCCCGTTATTACTTGTACTGCAACGATATGGAGAAAGTCATAGGCAAATTCAACGGAATAGCAGCAAACCTCCTCTTGGTATGCTTTGATGAGGTGAGCTCTTGGGGGGGAGCATACAAATCGAACAATCGACTTAAAAGTCTGATCACACAGGATACAACAATCCTGGAAAAGAAAGGTATCGATCCCCTTCAAGTACCCGATCTGGCTAATTATTGGTTCAACACGAACGAAGACTGGCCCATCAAAAAAGAGGCCACAGACCGTAGGTATGCATGCTTCGAAGCATCGGACTCTAGAATCGGAGATCAACCCTACTTTGATCGGCTTTGTGAAAGCCTCACTAGCACTACAGCTGAACATTTCTATCGGTACTTGATGTCAAGAGAAGGCGTCGATAACTGGAATGCAAAACAGATCCCCAAAAGCAAGTGGAGTTCAGCCTTAAAGGAGCACTCAATCCCCTTCTGGGCAAAGATGATATGCGGTCTGCTAGACAACGGCATATTTTCAGCGGATTTGAAGACAAAGGTGCTGAGCGCAACCATATTTAAGACATATAGATCCTTCTTGGACAATCAAGGCGCCAAGGAAGATCCACCGACACAAAAAGACGTGTTCATCGGTCGCATCAAACGGACACTTGGACTTGACGGTTTCAAAGACACCACTGGTCGCGGCTTGATCTTTCCAACGAGGAGTGAGCTCGAGAAAAGGCTGCAAGAGATACGTTTACACGTCGACGAAGTGTACTGGGAGGGGTCATGGGCGTTCGACCCAACTCTTCTAAGCTCGTCGGCTTGATATTTTACAATTTCTAACCCATCACTTATTACTTTCTCTCGTAAGTTAGCATCGCTGTTCCCCAGTCGTGGAGCATCCTATCGGCTAACTGCTTCCTTTCAGCAATAGAATGATCATTCGCGAAATGTTCGCTGATGAAAAGGTGACGAAGGTGGTTTTGATTTAATCGCTTTCCTTTTGGAAAAGTGATCGAGCCCACAAATTTTGTAAGGTAATTGTCTGACATGGCTTCTGTGGTATTCCCCAGCCGAGACAGAACGAAACCTCGAGGAACTAGCTCTATTGATCGTTTTATGTAGTTGTTTAGGCGCTGTGAGAGTTCAAACTCTTTTGTCCCATACTTCTTGCTCGTCTTGTATGCCTTCAGTACAAGCAGGAACTCACCACTCTTGCTCTCACGAAGGCAATTGCCGGTATCATGAAAGGCTGCTTTGGCCTCATCGCAATAAAAGGTTCCGTCCGCTTTCTGAAGAGGAAGACCGCTGAGATCCCTTCGCTTCGGTGGCTCGTGGATATTGAACGCAAGCAGTAGGTGCTGAAACACTATTTTTACTTCGTCTCTGCTCAGGTTTGATCCACCTTTATGATTTGGCATGATGCTCCTTCGTATCTGCCTGTTAAGCTCTTCCGCTTTGGCTTTCAACTCTTCCATAGAGATCCAATTGGCAGCTTCTTTCTCTGTGGCCTTCTGTTGGCCAACCTTCTTCATCTGATCCAACTTCTTCTCTAAGAAGCTCTCAAAATACTTTTTATAAGTCTCCTCCCAACCCTTCGCGTGAGCACAAACCATTAACGGGGTGAGTTTATTCTTATAGGTGCCAGGGTTAGGGTACTTTGCGTTGAGTTTTTCAAGTATGATATCTACTGATTTGATCCAATCCAACGTGGATGGCAAAACCTTCTTGCCAGTCACCAGGGGATGGATTATTCGCACACTGTTGAGGTACTGTTGAATGGTTATTCAGCCCGTTTTCCATCCTTGAACAGGTTGCGCAAAGCTGCCTCACCTGATGATATCGTTCGCTGTGCATCCCCTTGACTGTTGGAAGTGAATTCTATGCTCGATTGAACGGAAGCTTCTGAGTCCATGACTACCTTATACTACAGAGGCCTATAATAATTCTAAGATTAAAACGAGGCGCCTTCTTGAGATGCGTCCCCTAGGAAATCCTGTTCTAGAACTCTTGGCTGCCCGGAGCGGATACCCTGGAAAAGATGTATCGACCATTGCCTCATTTGTCCTTACCACCTCAGGTGGCCTTTCCAAATTCCTACCTTCGCTGCTGAACGTGGGTAAGACATGGGCTGCATATCCATGAAATTTGCCCTTTTGTCTCGATTCTGGAATTCAAAGACTTCAGATAGAAACACAAGCGGCTAAGATGCACCACCGTTTGAATTCCAGATTCAGAGACAGGATCGTCAATCTTCCGCTGTAATCCAGAATTCAAATTCCAAGGCGGCAACTTTTTCCAGTCAGTGGTCATTTTTGACAAAAACTCCCAGAAAGTTTTGCTCCCGGGGTCCCAGATTAAGTCCTAATTCGCGCGAAATCGGGACTCCCCCTTCTAGAATGGTGACGGAGGCCATTCATCTTTCAGAGTGCTCCATGTCGGGGACACGTTGATCAGAGAGGGGCAGTTTTCGTCAATCGGCTGTCAAATTTTGCCAGGTCCACGAGCCGACCAAAGTGCTTTAGGGGGGGCGACTTCTGAAGCAGGCAGCATGATGCACTGTGCATGGTTTTTATCTGATCTTACATTCATACAGCCGGTCCATGGATAATGCATGCTCATAACGGAGCTTTAAGGTGCTGCTTGCACTCGACCACAATCAATCAGATGCTTCGATCCTCCTTGAAGACACTCGGCTGGAAATCGATGCTGAAAAAGGTCGTGTATCACAGGCTGGCACACGCGCTGGAAGCCAGCTATTTAGGGCGCTTAAATCTGACGGTGCAGCTAAAGCACCCTGCACTGTCTATGTACTGCTGAGGGAAACGACTAGAGGCTCATTGAAGAAGCATTTCGGATATGGAGTGTATATCTCTCTGGTGAAGAAGTCCGACAGGCCGCTCGGACTTCCGTTCCAAGGTACGTTTTCATCATCAGCAACCAAATTACCGGTCAAAGAGCTTCTTGAGATGCACGCCTCCGCAGAGTCGAAGCCAAAGAAGAAGCAACAGAGCACAAAGAAATGCAAAGCTGTGAGCAAAGCTACGAAGCAGAAATCAAAGGGCCATCCAAAATCAACTACTAATAAAGGCAAGGCGAAGCGATCAGCTACTACGGGCAACTCAGAAGCCACTGGAAAATCTCAGAGCAAGGGAATGACGCTCAAATGTGTTGCAGTCGAAAGCGACGGGGATTGAGAGACGAAGGCCATGCTAGATTTATCTTTCCTCTCTGATACAAAAAGATGGAGAGAGGTCATACGTACTACGTGCCAAAGCAGCCACGAGGGTTATATAGTTTGCTTCCGTTTATCGACGAGATCGAGAGCTTTCCACCCTTTCGCTATGAAGGCATCGTGGATAAAGGCCTCAGAAGTCCAGTGGACATGGATTTCCTACGGATGGGCGTTTTGCTTTTACTTCACCAACTCTGTAACGAAGACCTCGTTGTGTCAGAAGACGACGTCAAGGCCATAATCTCAGCAGGTGTTTCGTACGGTGAATGTGCAGGGTATTCCGAGAAGGAGGGAGAGCTTCTATTGTCAATCGCCAAGGGGGTACTCAAGGTCTGCAAGGATGCCGAAGACGATTGAAATTTGCGTTGATCTGTTGGAAAAAAATTAATGAGAGTATAACAGAACACTTACAACAGGGTGGAGTCGACCAGCAGCACTGAGATAACAATCACTCGTCTTGTCCCTTGTAACCTTTGCGGAAAGAAGCATCGTATCATTCAAAATGCACTGTTTCCAAACGACTCGGAAATTCCTCTATCGTCCGAGGGCGTGCCTCTGTGCAGATTGGTCCAATTGAACAGGCAAAATCGCTATAGACGTGACAGACAGTGTGTGCTCAAGAACAAGAGTCTCTGGTATCAGAAACATAAGCAGGCTATCTTGCTACAATTAGCTGCCAAGCGTCTAAGGAGTGGAAGGACTCGGCGACCTCATCCAAAGACCATCTCGAAGTTGAAGGAAGCAGGCGTCGAGTTTGATTCTAACAATAGAATTCTTACCGCCACGTCAGAGTCAACGGCAGCCGTTGACGAGCTAAAAGCTTCGAACCCTTAGCGAAGCTCAGGCTTCTAAAACGGGGATGGATTGAGACTCGTACAAGTGTATGTTTGCCGGAAGCTGCCATGCCAGTCTATCAATGCAGGCCGTTGCATTATGAATCTGCCTTCGTTAGACAGCACGGACAGTAAAGACGGATATCTCAAGATCTATGGAATAAGCTGTTCTAACGGTCAGAGACATGCCATGATGCGATGCTCATGTTTGTCTGTGAGTGTGGGCCTTCACACAGAGGTTTGACTCGATAGACAGCACGGACAGTGAAGACGGATATCTCAGGATCTATGGAATAAGCTGTTCTAATGGGCAGAGAAATGCCATGATGCTGGCAACCCAGTTGTTTGTCCGTTAGTGTAGGCTTTCACACAGAGTTTTGACTTGATAAACGTACGGACAGTGAAGACGGAGTTTTCGAAGGAAAGTTAGGGAGATAAACACTTGTCTGCCATACGATTTCTAGTCAAGGATACTCGCAAAAAGCCGCTGGATCAATGGGTGCGTTCAAGTCCTCTTGTCAATCAATGACCCTGCTTACCACTCTATCGTTCCAATCTACTATGTTCCGTTGGGTTATTCATTCAGTCTCCATCCTCGATAGCCCCTGATCTGATGGCCTGCGTCTACAAGTCTCGATTCGGATGGCTTTCCTGGACCTTCCATGCCATGGGCTCTGCAACTCTTGGCTAAATCCTGAGTAGTGCGCATGGGGGGAGCTCCAGTATCCTCGAATCTGACGCCGTCAACTAGCCTATTCGGATTGTTGTAAGCCGCCATCAGAGACTCCGACGTCTCAAATGCTTTAATGTCGATGGTACCCTCGTTTTTCAGAAAAGCTGCGAACGGATCGTTTGACTGCTCCCAGGACTCCATGTACCTTTTGCTAGTTTCTGGCATGTCAAGTAGCCTCCTCCCGTTCTGGTACCAGTCCTTTGCTCCTATCACCAGGAATACCAGCAGCTTCTCGACCTCTGCCATCAAAATGCTTTCGAGCCCATCATCTCTGACCCCATGAAGTGGGTTTCTGGGATTGTACCCCGCCTCCTCGGGGTAGAAGAAGCGCATTGGAAAGACCAGGGTAAGCAGACGGCGCTTCAGCGCAATGGTCCACCTCTTTGCACGCGGCGGGTAGTTGGTGCAGAGAATGTGCTGCAGCCAAAAAAGCCAGGAAAGAGAGACTTAGCTCGTAAACCGGCACCTCGGGTCTTGTCGAGTTTTCAGCGGAAGTCCAAGCGTTAGTTGACAGGGTAACTGTCCACCAAGGTAAGCATGCTTCTACGAATCTAGCTTCAAAGACAGCGCAGACAGCAAACACAGACTTCTCAACACTCTCGTAGAATCCGAATGAAATGGCACGCATTTTCGTCTCCAAGGAAGAGCTCGAGCAGACGTCTCGAGCAGATTCTGTAAAAAAAGCCCCAAACAGCGGTGTTGTCTATCAAGTGCGGACCTTCACTTGCAAACTGTACTTCACAGACACCATGGACAGCAAAGACGGAGATTTCAAAAGAAGTCAGAAGATGAATGGATGTCTGCCCGTCAGATTAGTGCTTTATTACTCACCAGTTGTGTCGTTTCAAACGTGACGTAGTCGCGGTAAAGCGCTCTGCTCGTGATGGTTGCCTCTCCGGTGAGCCGTTTCAAGTTGCTCTCCGCAAACTCGTCAGTTTCTTCTGACTCCAAACAAACAGCCATCCGAACCCCTTGCAGTCCTTGCGCAGATCAAAAAGAGAAGTGCTTTTAGAATTCTGCTGCAAGATCCGCATACAAAGCAGCTCGCCCTTTTCAAAAAAGATGAAGCTCTATGGTCTAGCAATGCAATTACGAATCAGCACAGCTATACCTTGCATCAGAAGGCACCTCAGACGTTGTCTAGAACTTCTTACCTGCTTCGTCCGGGCTGGCGGATCCCTTACTGGGCGGCCGCTGCCCCTTCGAGGTCACCAGCATATCCTTTGACACATCCTTGTAGAACGGACCGATTAGGCGCTTCAAGAGCGTCAACAAGAGGCTCTTTCCAGCGCCGCCCTCCCCGATCATGATGAGCATGACCTGGTTGGAGATGTGACCCGTGATGCCGTAGCCTAGAATGCGCTGAAGATAGGCTAGAGCTTCTGGGGTGTGCATGATCTCCCTCAGGAACTCGCCCATTCGACCTAACGGCGTGTGGACCCCAGTCGAAGGCCACCTGTACCCCAACATGAACGACCACAGGAACTGCAAAAGTAGAGTGTCGGGTGTCAGACTGCCTATCGAATTTTATCCCTCTTTCTTCTTTTCACTTCAGTCGATGCGCTGGTTGAAGCACAGCTTTGCGCACTTTCTGAAGCGCTTGAAACATACAACGGAGTTGAAGTTTACGGTTAAAAGCACGCTTGCGGAGGCCCAGGCGGCCTGATCTTGGAAAGTTGGCTACCAGTTAGATACACGAAGTACTCAACTCCGAATGAATGACTCTAAAAGAAAGACTCAAGTGAGCCGCTCTCTACCCTCATTGAGATCGTCTCGCTCCTGCCTTTCGAACTTTTGGCCCAAGCAAAGGGAGCTTTTTCATTGCAGTACGCTTCGACTGCAAGCTCACCTTGGGATGGTGCGGTACTAACTCGGCACTCGGCAGGAGGATGACGCCGTTCAGCAAGGGAAGAGCGTCTCTGTTGGAGTTGAGCAGCTTCTCGAACCCCGCATCCAGGCAATAGCCTTTCAGGGTCGTCATGATGTTGGACATCCTTGCGTTCCAACTAAAGTTGGTCAGCTTTTCTGTCTTCTTCTTCTTTCTCTTCGGGGTCCGTTCCTCGCTGCCATCATCCTCCTCGCTCTCGTCTTGCTCAATGGCAGCCCCAGTCTCCTTTTGGTACGCAGCGCTGATCTTGTTGAGTTCTCCACGGCACACCTTCTGAGCCTCCCGCCCACCTGGGTCTGCCATCCACACCGACCCTGTCCAATAGTACCACTTCTCGTTGGAGTAGACGAGCTTGTGGCCGGTGTAGGTTTGCAGGCGATCGATGATCTGAGCGCCGCCTTCATCACCTGCATAGATTGCTGTGAGTTAGCACACGCTGGCACGGAATGAGAATCCAGTCTAGCCGTTTTAGATTGCAAAGATTCATGTGTTGTGCAGATTGCTTGTGCACAATTACCACCTTTGCAGACCCCTTTTTACGCCTGAATCAAGTATCGTTTGACCCATCGAAGACCAAATAAGGCACGAGAATATGAAACCGAAGCGAAAAGCTCTGTCTTTACTGTCCGCACTGTCCATGAAGAGGACTCTATGTTAAAAGATTCGCTTGACGGACAGAATGGCTGTCAGTGCAGGGTAGGCGTGAGATCTTGATAAAAGAGATCAGGTGGTCAGAGAGCAGGCAGTCCAAGAAAAAAGCTTCGTATGCTTGAGAAGTGAAGAGCTGAGTGGAGTGTTTTAAGCTGGCAAAGGCCCCAAGCCCCTCTTATTTCCATATTTGAGTCAGTAATCTTTTCGGACAGCTGATTGAAATAGGTTCTTGGACCTTTACCCTTGAAACCTCACCTGCTGCTATCGAGAGGTTCTCCCGTAGAAACGAAAGGGGCAACAGCTGTCGGTCCTCGTACAGTCGATCCCGCTCGCTGTTCAACGGTTCTGCATCCGAAAACGCAGCCGCGACAGGGAAGGGAAGCCGTCCGAGCTTCTTGTTTCTGCGCCCCTCGCCCTTGCACCGCTCGCTGTGGCACACATACGTGATCTCCGTTCCTCTCCTAAAGAGGCCGAACTTGTTGCTGCGGTGTGCCTGCTCTCCTGCCTTGAGGTACGGGCAAGTCGCCCGGCCCCCAGGACCGTTCTCGAAGTGATACATCACAGCTCCTGAACCTGCAATCGTGCTCAGTTCTGGCTTGCGAAAGACAGAACTATTGTCCCCGTAGCTGCTGAGCATGCCCCGCATGATCTCGACGACTTGGTGTTGCAGAACTGGATCCGCAAGATCGGGCGGATTCACCGAAGCGGGCGCGCACGTAATCCCAGCCCCTGCCGCAGCTGCTTTCCCAGCTCCTGGACGGCTTTTTGACGCCCCGGCTGCTTTCGAAGAAGCCCGCTCGTTCAGGATCTCTATGAACCATCCAGGGAGGGGAGGCAGAGCATCTACAGCTGGTAGGTCCCCTCCGCCTGCGACAGTGTACCGCGCAACCTCCTCGCCCCGCTGATAGGAAGACGGGGGGGACGCAATCATGCCACTCGAGCTCACGCCTCGCATATCACCCCCCACTTTCTTCAACGTTTCCTTCCCCGTTTTCGGGTCCGGGATCCTGAGCTCGAACTTCGCAAAGTGCGTTGGTGTGCCTGCCTCTTAATCCCGCGTCCACGCTTCGTTGATGCGAGAAGTAGAGATGGACACCCCCACTGCCGGTGCGCACTCGCGGCCCCGTGAACGCGCCGTGCTCGCTCTCCCACTCAGCCAGCTGCTCCATGCCCCCGTCTTGAAGATCGAAATCCAACACGAGAACGCCAGAAGGCGCTGTGTTGATCAGCAGGGGATTGTCGCGGGGGTCGAAGTATGCTGAGCTGAGGCAGTTGGCGAGCGTAGAATCTTGCCACTTCTTGGGTGGTAACATGGCCTTCTTGCCCGTCTTAGTGTTGAAACTGGTGGATGCTGAGAAAACGACGTAACCCCTCTTGACCATGGCCCGAGCTGCAGTCTCCTGCACAGTATAAAACTTTCACTTTTGAGCAGCCAGTCCAAAACTTTGTCCGCGCTGTCCGCACTGTCCATGAAGAGGACTTTGTGTTACGATGGCTTCGCTTGACCGACAGAGCGCGTGATGGATGCAATCTTTCAGAGCAGACCATTCAGTCGGAGAGCAGGCGGTCAAAGTCAAAGCTTTTTCTCTTTGCACGAGAAGTGAAAATAACTGTCTACGCTGTCCGCACTGTCCATGAAGGGGAATCGCTTATAGAAGACACAATCCATAGACAGCACCGATGTCCAACGTAAGTCCAGGCGTTGGTGGACACACTTACTGTTCACCAAGAGAAGCATGCTTCTTGCGAACTTGCCTTCAAAAACAGCGCAGATGCCAAAGACAGACTTCTCAAACTTTCGCAAAAATCTCACAGAAGGATGCACCAACATCGTTATTGTCAGTTGAAATCAACGTCTCTGAAAGGTGGAGCTCCTTGAGGATTTGTTAGAATGACTCACCATTGGGTATACTCTGGTCTCTCCTTTCGTTTCAAGGCGCGCATTGGACCAACTCAAGCCCGAGGTCTGTTCCCCGTCCTCTTTGAACGGCTCGTCATTAGCACCTTTGCAGTCCTCCCCTGATGCTGATGGCCGCGCGAGCTCTCCCGAACCCTGCAAAGAAGTCAGAAGAAGTGACAAATCAGAACTACTGAAAAGCTCTGTCTATGCTGTCCACACTGTCCATGAAGAGGACTCTGTGTTAGATGGCCTCTCTTAACAGACAAGCATTCTGTCAGCGCGCGTGATGGATGCAGTCTTCCAGAGCAGACCAGGCAGTCAGAATCAAAAGTTGTCTTATGCACGAGAAGTGAGAAAACTCTGTCTTTACTGTCCGTGCTGTCCATCATGGGAAATCACTTATAGAACACGCATTTGCATAGACATCACTGCTGTCATCTGGCTGAATCTTCAAGGGGCAACAGATTGCATTGAGCACAAGCCCAGGTAGAAAATGTCTCACTTAGCAGCCAGGGCTTGCGCTCTTGCCGATGCTTCCCTGGGCCGTGTTTCCCTGCAGAGACTTCCTTGCGGCTCACTGGTTGAGCCATCGGCCCCTGCTTCATTGTGTTTGCGTTTTCTGCCCCGTTCGTGTTGGATGGAAGGGGCGCTAATCTACACAGGACAATATGGAGCGTCTCAGATCAGGGGATCCTCTGTGCAGGCAATGGTCCTGCCTTGAACGTCCATTCGTTGGAGACATCATGCTGTCTCTGGAGACAAAAGCTTGACAAGGGATTCGTCTCGAAGGACAGCTTGGACAGCAAAGACAGGATCTGTGAGAACCTGATGACTGGTGTTTTTGTAATCTGCGAATAATTGTCAGGCCCATACTCATCAGATTGGGTCACTCACTGGTGCAAGTTCACCAAGGAAATTGGTCCTACAGTGACGCATCCAATCTACTCGAGTGTTTCTTCTTCTGACTTTTCTTCAAGACTCTGTCTTTACTGTCCGTGCTGTCTATGGAGCAAATCCCTGTGCGAAAACTTAAATTGATAGACAACATATCGGCATGGCATCATGACATCTTTATGCCAAAAAGAACAGGTTATTCCATGGGTCTCAAAAGACCTGTCTTCACTGTCCATGTGGTCTATGAAGGCCAATCCTATGCGAACGGATTCTCTAACCAGAACATACTCGAAGGAGAAGGACAAGGTGCAGGCAGCAGCTTTACCTTGTCATCATCCAGCTCAGCTCGAAGGGCTGCCCTCCTCTCCTCGAGAGCACTGGTGTAGAGTTGCTGTCTCGCATCCTTACCATATAAGCTCTCCATCTGCAAAACACACCAGAAATGCATCGTCAAGAACGTGACCTACCTGCACCACAGCTTTCAATGTTTAGGTTGAACAGGTTGCAACCTAGACAGAACTTCCACTCGACCACTGAAAACACCACCATCATTGACAAGCAGCCAGTGTTCTTCTAATGCTCATGACAACTTGCATCAGCGAGTGACCAGTATATTGGCCACGCGCTCACTTTGTGGGACTCTCATGAGCAAGGAAACCCCTTGACAGGGCGCCAAATCTTGATCGAACACCTGTCTGCTGCTCAGCTAGGGTGCCCTCTGCTGGATAACATCGGGCTGCAGGGCTGCATTGGCGACGCAGGATTATGCGTGTGCTGCTCCTGAGACGTGGGTTGGACGCCTGAGCTAGCGGCTTTTGAGGGGCTAAGAAAGGATTGTGCTGGATGAATGATCGAACGAGGGGGCAGGAGCTCCTTTTATAGGTCCCTTTCAACCAACTGCCATGAACCAAAGTCTTCTCTGGAAGCCCTGAGTCAGACTCTCCTCCAGCGATTCCGAAGCGGTTGAGCGATTCCGAAGCCATTCGTAGCTCTCTCTGAAGAGGGGAGCTGACTCAAGACGAGTGCCAACTCAGATGGTTGAGCGCCGGTTCCGAAGCTTGCTGTCTCTCAATAGGAGACCTGACTCAGGCTTCTGAGCAGATTAGGGTTTAGCCGGCATGGCACGTGGTCGAAAAGGCACGTGGTCAATGCCTTACAGTTGCGCGAAAATTTTTGGCTGGTTTCTTTCCCTCCACGGTAACCCCAGAAAGTCCCTAACCCAGACCAGTTCGAGGGGCAGCTTGGCCAGGGGGGCTGGTTTCTCGGCCAGGGGGACACGTGTCGCGCGGATATTGGCTGAGCTTTAGCCAGCAATCTCTTGGTTAGAGGGTCCCGGCTCCCGGTCCGGTTCGGCTGACATGGCGCCCCCTGATTGGCTCCAATTTGATGCCGAACTTTCTTGGGCTTGTAGGGGCCGCAGCTGCAGTCCGAATTCAGCAAGAGTTAGCAGTCCCAAGGGGCTGACCTGTCGCTCTCTCAGTGGCCAAACTTCCATGCCGAGCTTCATATGGCTCGCTGGCCGAGCTTAGCTCGGGAGTAGAGCCACCTAAAATAACAACATATAATGACACCACAACGTTGGACAAGCCAACTCAACCCTTGCGTGCACATGTGTTAAAGCCTATAATGATACTACAGTGTGCAAAGCAGGACATCAAAGGATGAGCCTCCCCAAGACACAGATCGTTTCATCAATGTTGTCATGAGTACATTATATCAAAGACATGGGGCGAGGTAGGTCATGATAAGTCGAGTAGGCGGCCACTAAGTCTCCAATCAGCTGTTCCGTATAGCATCTCGATGTCACACGGCAGTGGACCGAGTGCGACGCAGCATAGCTTAGCATGGCATGCTCACTTTGGAGAGTGGTTGCATATGCACCATAGAGGCTCGGTTTCTATATTGATTGACGCTCCAGGAAATGATGCGTATGCATGCCACTATAAGTCGCTGAATTATGAGACCACAGCAAAGCAACACATGTGTCAAGAGAATGCCTATGCCGTAGAGACTATTGAGACCTCGATAGACACCCAAGTTAAAAGCTCAGCTCTTGCTTCCTCATGTTCAGCCGCTTGATATGAGACCAAACTTTTAGGTATCCTTTTAGGTATCCAATAAGGTCGGGTGGAATATCTTGCACACCGCCTGAAACTGTTCCATCGTGACGTTGGTGCTATAGGTTCTCACCTCCCTAGAGACCCCAAAAGGATAGAATAGGTCGTGCAAGCCTCGCACAAAGGACTGCAAAGCGCCTGGAATGTGCCCCAACTCTTTCAGAGATGGACCCAACATGCTACCTCTGCGGACAAACTGGGCCTTCTCAAGATTGTTGATATCCATCTCATGTCTTCCATGGAGCTTGCCCCCGCTACATCTGTCTAACATTGATATGAACAACCCCTCTAACATGCTGCTCTCCGTGTGAGGCTTGCCGCATAGGATAGACAGTGGGGCATATACTAGGGTGCCTGTAATCTGCTGCACACTCCCTGTGGGGCTGGTTGGTTGGTCTCTTGGATCTGTGTTTGGTGGAAGAAGCTGTAACAATGAGCAAACGATAGTTCTTAGGAAAAAGTAGCCGAAGGCTAGATGCAACGAAGTCCATGGACGCGAAGTCCTGCAGTACAGCTTCCACATCAGCTATTCAATCGTTAGGGACTCACAAAGCTATTGATATTGACGTAGTCATCCAGTCTGTAACAGACATCTTGACAGTCAGACTTGCTGCTACAGCATATTGAAGAAGACCTCGCACCTACCTTCCCAGCCGAGAAGTCAAACAAAACACCGCGGCCCTCGTAAACGCCAATGTTGTTTGGTGTCACGTCGCGCTGCAGCACGCGCGCCTCAATGCACCCTCGGATGGCACGCGCAACGTCGGAAGTGACCTGAGACAAGGGGAAGCAAGATCACGAAAGTGGGGAAGTTGCGTGAACAGTGACAGTAGCTATGGTACTTGGTTACCTTTAGATGGAACCTCTACATGATAGGGCTTCGTTCAAAAAGGGGCTCGATCATATAAAACGAATGTTAGACCACCCCTGGATGCTTGCAGAGAGCTTCTTAATCTTGTACTTAGGTAGCTTTGTGGTAGTCAAGAAACCGCCCTACAACATAGTCTAGACCAGAGCGGTTGGTAAGCGTGTAACACAGAGGACTTTGGAAGGTCTGCTTCTCGTCAAGGAAGCTAACAGCTTCATAAGCCTCCTATGTTGTCCAAGATGCTAGGAGTGAAGAGGTTCCGTGCTTACCTGAGACAGCAATTGGAGGCCAAGTTCTGACGTGACTGGTTGAGCAAACGGATGCAGCAGGACCGCGTGCCACTTCGATGACTGGTACTTTATTACATCCGCAGCGAGGAGAGTCACAACTCGTGGGACTTGGTGTTTGGTCAGCTCTGAGAGGAGCAAGGTCTGGGCACAAAAAGCAAAACCTCATTCATGGCATTTGTGTTCCACTAAGATTCAAGAATGAAGAGGAGTCTGCACAAAGCAGCCGAAAGTCTTCTGAGGACTAAAGCAGCACTGAAGGATGAGAAAAGGAACACCCAGTAAGAGAGTGCTTTGGGACTGTCAGTAAACGAATCCGCAAATGACCATTTTGTATGGACCAATAGAAAGTAAAATTTGTTCCCTTCAAGGTTGGCAGAATAACTACGCATATGGCCAGCAAAAGAAGCTCAGCACAATCTTCGTTTGAAGCATGTGTTATCAACAAATCAAGCAACATGAAGAACGTGGTAGATCTTGCAAGGTCTGAACTACACAACAGAACCAACCACGTATGCCTTCCAGCTATTAACATAGATCACATAAGTAGGCAGATTCGACTGACAACCAGAGATTGCTCACCTCACGCTCAGATTGATTGAGTTTCAGAATGCACCGACCCAGCCCAGCAATCCGCGCTTGGAACACCAGACTACCCTGGCCCTGAGGCGCTGTGCCTCTGTGCACCCGAGGCGCCCTCCCTCTGTCCAACTGGGGCGCTGTGCCTCTGTGCAGCAGCTCGAGCTTTTCTATCTTCTTGTGCCCAAGCTTTTTGACAGACGGCACGGTTAGTTGCTGAAAGCCAAGTGCTTTCTTTCCGCTAGCGAGCACCCTTAGCACCCAAATGAAGCCTGGAGACTCTTCACTTACACTGAAAGGATTGGCCCAGTCCTTTGCACTGAGAGCACCTCGAGATGATGGCGGGAGAAAAATGCCACCTCTACTGAGTTCATTGTTATCCCAATAGTCACCATATGAGATCGCTCTGGCTGCTGATCTAGCGTACTCCGGACTCTTTTTGTTTGCTGGCCGAAGCTGTGGTGCGTTTCAGGAATCGAGTGCCCCAGTTTCGCTTCGACGAAGGACACCGCTTGGGTCCAGGCAATAATTGGCGAAGCGAGAAGACTGCAGTCGGGTTTGCCTCGGGGGTTCTGAAATTCATTGCTTGAGCTATGGGTATCTTCTAGCACCATCTCGCACTTTGCAGCCTTCGCCATGGCTCCTAAGATGGTCATGAGAACAGGCTGCATGTGCTTTTCTTCTGACAGTCCTGGTTCTTTAGCTTCCGGAATTGCATCAGCAAGCGAGAGGCCTGGAAGACCTGTCGGAAGCTTCAACTCTGGGTTTGGCTGATCATCTTCATTGTCCACGTCAACGGCCTGACCTGCTTCGTCGCGTCTCCGCTTTTCGCCAGCAGACAGTTGCTCTGCATTTTCGCAAGAAGAGGAGGAGGAGGACATTGTTGAAAAGCATTTTCTCAACGATGCAAATAACGATGAGGACCAGAGTTGAACAAGCAACTCATGAAAAATCCCTAAGAGCTTACCCAGGAGCATCCAGCTGCTTCTTCGCTGCTTGCAAGACAGCCTAGCATTGTAAGCATCCAGAATTGTAAACAATTGCAATCCTCAAGTTGCAAAGAGACTGCGACAGTGCAATGGAACGTTGTTAATAGGTCAACGAGCCATCACTTACTTTGCCTCTTATAGACCGCACCCTCAGCTACTGCAGTGGGGAAGTTTTTCAAGACTTCGTTGACGGCAGTCTTCACCATCTTCTTGGATACATGAGCGAGGCACCGCATCTCCTGAACCACCTCCGCAAGCTGATAATGCATCTGTACAAAGTAAACGCAGTTTGAACACAGAGAGCTCTTCCGTCATAATCAACTTTAGAAGGAGGCTGAAAGCACCTCATAGTTAGAGTGGCTTTTAAAGAGAGCTTCGGTCCGCATTGCTACCGACTCAAATGGCAGAGCTGTAGAAACAGCATAAGCAGACAGTCGGCTTGCAAACCAGAAGCTAGAACAGGCCTGGTCAAGTATCGACTTTGCGGGAGTAGAGCAGCAATAGTGAAACAACAACAGATCATGCAGTGCCTGCAAAGCACGCCAAAACCTGCAATAAGGATCCAGAGCCCCATGGGCAAACATTTGCAATCTGAGATACTTCTTGAAGCAGGAACAACATGGCCAACTTGATGAAAGGACACGCTGGCCACACCTGTCCAACATCTGTCTCGATCCAGGTTGTTTGCATACTTTTGTTGTTGCGCATTTCCAGCTGCCGCATCCGTAAAGTGTGGGACTCGACCATTTTCTGCAGGGACTCAACCTGTTTCTGCACAGCCTGGGTAGCACCGACTCCAAGCTGAGCGGCTTCAGCGGCGCCTGCAAATGTCCACCAAACGAGCAACTAACAAGAGAGCTCGACCATATTCAGTATCATGGACAATGATCCGACCTGAACATTCAGAAACGGCTGCAAGTGCTGGAAGCCGTCTTTTGGGCTTGCAAACCCAATACATAGTAAGAAACACTCCATGCCTAGCATGCACTACTGTCCTCGGCATAGTTGGCGAAGGGAGCAACTATATCACCTGCCAACACCTTCTGATCAGCAAAGTCCCCTCTCATGCCATCATCTCCAAGCCTCCCCGCCGCTACATGCTGACCAGCAACACCAGGAAGCTCGTTTCCGTCCTTTCCAAATTGATGAAAACCTCTAGTCCTGATATCCAAACAGACTAGCCTACTAGCTAGCCTAATCATCTCACAGAAGGAGCTGCTTACCTGCAGCTTTATCGAAAATTGCATTCCAGCCCAACAACCAGTTCCCTGGCCCTGGATACTCGCGTTCAAGTCGGTCAAGAAGCTTAGAGCGGCCATCATCAGTCATCCCTCTCCAGCGTTCCAAGGTGAGCTGCTGCTTTGCCAGGTGGTTCAGCAGGTCGGAGTCAATGTCGGAGTCGACTTCCTGCCAGCTCTTCTTCAAAGCCAGCTCTTTCTCCTGTAGTTGGGCGACAACAAAGATGTGCACCACAATGTGCAGCCCACTCTTTAGCGGCATGGACACTAATAAGAAATGCCACAAAGCTGCTCCCTGATGCCTGAATACAACCAGCGCTGACCAGTCCCATCCTGAACTGCGGGGATTCCCTTGTCCAGACTCACCTCCTGCGAAGTGGGCCCAGGGTTGCTTTCCACGCCACCCCTAAGGAGAAGAGTCGCTGCACATAAGGAGACCACAAACAGGTGTTGAAGGTCTGACGCAGCTTTCATCCTGAACCGATCAGGGGCTGAAAGTCTGACGCAGCTTTCATCCTGCACCGATGAGCAACCCCCAAGCAAGTCAAGGGAACCATCACGGCAGGTCAAGACCGAAGTGGTCCACAGCCAATTGCATACTGAACCCGAGTGCTCTTTAAATGCTTGCAGACCCAGAGCCACGATCCAAGTTCCTTACCTATAAGTGACCGGCTCTGGGGCATGGACACCCAGTCCGTCATACTGTCGGACTGCTGCCAAGCTGCAAACGGTGGTGCGCTGGGTGCATCTGCCCAAAACCTCTCACTTTGGGATCCACTCCAGACTGCAACCATAAAGAGTGACATTAAGTTGCCGTCACTATTGATCGAAGTGTAGAATGCACAGCAGAAGAGGGTATAACGCATAAGAGGCGTGACAAAGAATGGGCTGCCCTTAAATGTGCATAAGAGGACAACCGACTGAGTCAAATTGCGCCACTCGCTCACCTGATGTCCATTTTGCAGCAGGTGAGGTTCCGTCCAGGTTACGCAGCTCCTCTTCTAAACTCCTCTCCTTTGCTCTCAGGTGGCGCATCTCTGTATCCTCTGCCCATGCTGCAAGAGTATACAAAAGCATGTAAATTCTTGACAGTCTTTTCAAAGGCTCCTTGCTGACCACTGAAGAAGCAGCTATGAGCTTTGCATGAGACCTAGACCGTGTCAACAGCAGGCTCCCCAAATGCCCTCACCTGCGCGGTCTCGGTCAACTCGAAAGAAACCATTGGAAGTGGCATGAGCTCTGCACGAGTACTTCACGCTGCCCCCCTCCTTGCTTCCCCTCAGCCCGAAGTCTGCAGAGGCTCCGCATGCATGGCAGTGGAGACTGTGCAAGTCTGCAATGAAGAAGCGCAGAGGTTTGGTCATGAACCTGGAGCATAGATGTGAAAAGCATGCAAGACTTGGTGCGTGCCCCTTCCTTTTGCAAGTCATGTCTCTTTCTTCTGGCAGTGGGTTTGGAGGTTTGTGATTGACAGCAGGTATCAAGAATCAGCCTCATATCTTCTAAAGAAAAAGAAGTATGGTACGTCCCAGGGACAACCATGCCCGCTAAGACTCCTCAGAATCTTGTGATAAACTGCAGAGCCAGCCACCCTTCACCATTCTGACCCCACTACCAAAAGTAGTGTTTTCGAACTTAATTCCTTTCATTATCTGAAGATTTCCTGGTACACATTGCAAGGCCAGCCCACCAGTCACCTTTCTATCTTGCAGCACAGAGCATTCAAGCTTCTGCTCTGCCTCGGCCTCACAAGGTAAACCAATCAGAGAAGCCATGCACCAGAACTCACCTCTTTCTGCAGCTTTGCCAAGCGAATGTTCGAGGCCCTTCTTTGCTTTCTTCTTTACACTGCCAGACCCTTTGCAAGCACGGCCCCCTGTGAACATCCGAGCCGCCCGTGCCTTGGTCTTCGGCGCCCTCGACTTCTGCCCCCGCCGCCTACGAGGGGCATCCTCGATGTTGCACTTAGCATTCACAGCAGCGATGCGTGCCTCCTGCTGCTCAGCACTGATGGCGATTCTCTCCCTGTACTCAGCGGCGCGTGCATGACGAGCCTCCTGACAGACTCTGTGATCGGACTTGGACCGGCCATGAGGCCGGCCTCTAGCCATGATGAGACAGTGCAAGGACCAGCTTTCCTGCCCCTACAAAACCAAGAGGAATATAGGAGACTGAATAGTAATTTGTCTCAACAAACATCCAGATGCACAATCACGAGGCGTTTGCACCTTTACTACGTATGCAACTCTCACCAGTGCAGACTTACAAACACCAGAGGAACAACCCTTAAAACGGCATCCACCTTCTTCAGACTGAGTCGCTCAGTTGCGTTCTTCAAGCTGGTCCAAAAGCGGCAGAGCCAACCTCTGCCTGACACATTGTTCTATATTATGAGGGCACATAGAGGCAACCAGATAAGCAACTTACGTTCACAAGATCCTCAGACGCGCTTCAGAGATGCGCCACTACAGCAGTCCGCAGAATGCCAATTCCTGTGCCAACTTGCCGGGCAACCTGAAAGCCCTGAGCCACACCAAGCTGCCCTGCAGCTCCCTAAAGCCCGGCCGCTTTTAGCTCTGTCAACCCTTAGCAGGAGGTCTAAACGCTGACCGCTTAAAAATACCAGAGGTAACCATTGAAACTTTGGAGACTCAGCTGGAACAAATCAATCTCAAACGACAACGTTCTTTTATCGAAGTCCTGCGATGGGAACGGTCTGCTTGGTAACGGTATCCCCTGTCCCTGACTGGGCTCGAACCTCAAGCGAATTGAAGGAAGTTCCGGAATATTTGTTCGGGGGGACACGTGTCAGGTTCTCACTGGTCACAATTATGCCAACAATCACTTGGTTAGTTGCTTGGTCAGGGCCAGGGTCGGGTTCACATTGGACTTTTTGCCCTAATTCGGTCTGCCATGATTCGCAATTGGAAGTACCCATGCTGACGTTTTAGCAGTTTCGGATTACGATAGCCAGACTGGGTTCACATTGCAGTTGGGTCCGTCGAAATACGTCTCGTAATTCAAAACTCTCGTCTGGAGCCATGTGACTGACCACGTGAATCGTATTGAGTACACTATGTACACAAAACCGTCAGCAAAGGCTGAGGCGTGACGATATCCAACCTGTACTTATCGTGATTGGGCTATCCAGATTCCAAACCGCGTTTCGATAGCCTCCCGGATTTGAGTAGGTTTTCGACTTCGATAACTTTTGAAGTTCGAAGAATTGACCGTTAGCTCGCCGACTCTGGCGGGGTGACGCCGAGTGACGCAAGTCTAGCTATCGAATCACGATAAAAGTTTTGAGAAAGTCCAATGTGAACCCGACCCAGGCTGCGCAATACCGTACGTAGACCCATCTGCATGTTGCTAGGTAGTCGGAGCTTTCCTGCCAAGATCGCCAATGCATCATTCAAGTGGCTCATTCAAGTGGCTCATGAGCAGGACGATAAAAAGTCAGCTGCCCGAGTTGTGCATCTTGGCGGCAGGCCCTGGGAAATTTGACGCCCGCAACTTCAAGGAGCTCTTGCAAAGCTCACCGGTTGCCCGCCATGGTAGCGGAGGGTGGTGCTCAAGGTCCCCTCGAATCTCCAGTTGCTGGCTTTTATTTGCCAGCCGTAGGAGAATTTATTTGATTTTGAGGGACTTAGGTGTTTCACTACCGCAACAGATTTAGAAAGACGTCATCATGGCAGGGTTTGTAGACGTCTCTGCACTTTTGCAGAGAAAGTCGTTCAAGCTAGATCTGGATTCTGGCAGAGGTGCGGAGGAAGGCGGGCAGAAGAGTGTGGCTCCGATCGGCCCTCAGAATGAAGCAACAGCCTCTGAGGTGCCCGTGGGTACAAGGCCTCCCTTCGCTTCTGAACAACGGCTCAATGGAAAGGTGCCACCGAAGTCACCACAGAGCACATTGCAGTCATCTTCTGGGGGAACAACTCCCACAACCCCCTTCCTGCAAACTCTGGTGGGCCTTGTAACTGGGAGTCATCCCAATGGGACTTCCAAGGAGAAAGATGTGGCGGTCAGCAGTGCGCCAATGGTGGATGAGTCTGCTTCTGAGCCAGAAGTGAAAGGAGTAGCAGGACAGAGTTTGCCAGTGCCGATTGCGGATCGGGGAGACGCTCCAGGTGAAAGTTCTGAAGAAAAGGCAGTAAGGTGGAATGCAGATGGGGAACAATATCTTCTAGAACCTGAACAAACCCCCAACCTGCATAGCTCAGGAGCGGAACAAGGTGGCTTTAGTCTGGGGATGTCAACAGCAGAGACAAAGCCGCAGACACCGAAAGAGGTTGAGCCATCAGCGGAGGAGCCTGCTATTATGGAGAGCGCCAAGAATGTGGACATGAGAGCAACTGGGGCTGTCTCTGGGGACTCCACTGCAAGTGTTGCTGATGTCACCGAGGTGGTTCCAACGGCTGGTGTTGCCATGGTCGAGAAGCCAGCATTTAGCAGCGGGGAGCACAGCATTGTGGAGGCGCCAGATTCTCTGCAGGGCCACATGGATCCCCCCACAGAAACAAAGCATATTATTGCGGTGCAAGCTGGGACTGATGTGCAGCAAGGGACTGACGGCGGTGTCAAAGAAACTGACGGTGATACGCAGGCTCCCATAGTTGACACGGGCGGCCCTGCAGTTGCCCGGCAGGGGAGCGGGCGCTTCTCTAAGGTTGGAGGTTTGTTGAAAAGAACCCTAAGTTTTACCCGGGGCAAGGGCGGGGCCGCTGACGACCGGGGGGGTGAGCTGCCTGGCGAGGAACTTCCCTCGGAGGCGCCTAGCAAGGACTTGGAGGACGGGGACTCGGTAATAAGCTGGGTGGGTGGCGAAACCAGTAATGACCGGCCTACCGGTCAGGACCGTCATGCTGAAGTCAGCATTGAGGCTCCCGCGCCCCAGGTTGCTAGGGCGGACAGTGGCCGCTTCCGTAGTCTGCTGAAGAAGCTCATCCCGGGGGCGCCGGACGCAGGGGAAACTGCACCCCCTTCCACGGTAAGGGCAGACGGCGGAGTCCCCGTCCTCGAAACGTTCACCCTGCCGCGAAGCGTCCCCATCGGAAGCGGGGAACACAACGCCGCCGCGGCCGGCGTCAGTGCCGAGACTCCTGATTCTCACAGTGCTGGAGTTGACACCAGGACACAGCCTGGAGTTGCACAGCAGGGGAGCGGGAAAATGGGGGGCTTGCTGCGAAAGCTCAGTTACAAGCAGATTGCGACGGAAGGGGCAGAAGAGGCGGTAGGCGGGGGGAATGTGTCCGGAACAGTGTCGGCGGAGGATAAGGCTTCTGCTTTCCGCATACCGAAGTACCTGCTTCCTGGGGGGGCTGAGAAGGGGGAAAGAGGCTTGGAGCTGGAGGGAGTGGAGACCCCCCCGGCGAGCCCCATGATCGTGTTTGTTGACAGCCAAACTGGGGAAGGCGATCTGCGGCGAGAGTTGAGCGCGATTCTGGGGGCGGGCCAGGTAGGGCTCTCGTGAGAGATTTCTAGACGAACTGAGGTCTGCAACCGTACCCCCAGATCTTTTGATTATTGTGTGGAGAGTTGTTTTTCTAAGTGCTGAAGTATTATCTAGGGTGCCGGGACACGGCTGCATTTGTTGAGGCGATTCTTTGTGACGGTTTATTTTCAGGAAATGGCTGAATCTCATAAGGACAGTTGTTGCGGCTTACCGTACATATTGATTCTGGAAGAAAGTTCGCAAATAGAGCAACCATCCGCTTGAAGTGTGTGGAAGATGATCTCAAAACCTCCGTTAGTTCAAACTAGGCACCATCAGGTTATTGTGAAGAAGCTCAGTTGAGGAATTTGACTTTTAAGCTTTTGCTGACAACTTGTTCCAATGATTGGTTTATTAAAATGGGTTATAAGGGCATAGCGTCAGTCATGTCCGCTAGGTTAGACTTATCTTGCATAATTAGTGGGGCTCATTCCGACCCATTTCAGGCAGGTATAAGTGGTCAATTGGCTCTGGTTTCGTTCGGCAAGATTCGGCACAATGTTCAGTCTGCAGATTGACTAGACATCCTACATCGAACATCAGGTGTTTGTTCTTTTGTAGGAGGGTGAGGTGCTTGACATACTGTATTTCTTAAAATCTCCCGGCTCCCGGCTCTGCAGACTCTTGCAGGTAACCCCTGTCATTGTTTTGATAACTAACAAGAGTCGCCTTGTTTACATTTTGTTCTCTACCACTGCCTTACCTTCACAAGAAGCCCTCCTTGTTCAAATTCCCCTTGGTTGTTCTTTAGACCAGTGTACGGAACACTCGTGTGTGCAGGTATTCGACACGGCGCATCTCTCTGCAGCAGACTTCTTGGGAGCGCTCCTCCCGAAGCTGACCGAGCTGTCGCACAAGGGAGACACGGTCGCTGCGGTGGTAAAAGATAACCTCCGGGTCCTTGTGAGTCATCCCCCGGTTTCTTGCAGCTCGTTTGGATAGCTTCTTCGAAGCCTTCAAGTTTCAACTTTGGTGGCAATGTAATGCTTCCAGTACTCAACTTCTCTCTCTTTGCCAGTGCTGGCCCTCTTTTTATCTTCAAGAGGTTGTAGGGTGAGGCTAAATATCGCCAATGCGGAATCCATGTCTGGTGTCTTCTGGTCGTATGTAATAAGCCCGGGAAAGAACCAACAGAATAAAGTGGAAGACCCTGGACATGCTTCTCAGTGAACCAGTGCCGATTTGAGAGTCCCCCTTGGCGTGGCCTTTCAGGATTAGTGCTGCGAGGAGGGATGATCCTCCTCTGGTTTAGCAAAGCTCTCTATCGGAAAAGCCGAAAATGGCGTTTATCAAGACTCGGTTCCATTGCCTCTTCCTTACAGGTTGTGGGAGAAGATGCACTCTTCAAATCAGTGTCGTCGGCCCTGCAAGAATCGACGGCGGGGAAGAGCATTCCGGTGGGGTGCATCCCAGCCAGTGGCCGAAGCAGCCTGGCACAAGCACTGGGCCTGGTGAGCCGTTTGCTAACACATCTTCATGGGTGAAACGATCTGGGCTGTGAAGCTTTCGGGACTCCCAATTGCTTGAAACTCCGCTGGAGACCCTCGTACCTTTAGGCGTACAGTCAAAGGTGTGTGAAGTAAAAGGCTACCAAGTAGCCAGGCACGTCGGAGACCTTTCCAAGAACTGTCAAGGTCTCTCGTTTGTCCTCCGATCGGAATAAGCAGAATTCCACTTACCAATTGTAAAGAAGAAGTCTATCAAATCATCCAGCACAATAATCAGAAGCTCTCTCTATTGCAGAGTCAAAGTGCAGTGGAAGCCTCTCGGCAGTCGGCCATGGACCTACTCGTGCAACTGGCGGATGCCGGGACGCAGATACTAGACTGGTGAGCGGTCGCTGAGAGTGTCTGTCAAGCAGTAGTGCAATCCCTTTTCTGCCTTTTCCTCCCACGCCCTGAACGTCTTCTTGCCACTCGAATGCCAGATCACCTCTGATATTGTCGACGTCTCCGGCTGAGGCATTGAAGAAGTCGATCGTCGTGAAAGTGTTCCTGAGCAGGCTACAAGAACGCTGATTGCTTTAGCTGTTGTATCACTGCATCAACTATCAGCAGTCCAGCTTCACTTGCTCCCCCATCACTTTCAACAAACCATCCTTTCTTTGCTTCGTTCTTCTGGTCGAAACGAGATAAGAGGACGATAGCTGACCTCCCTTACTAATGCTGTGTCCCCGATTTTCGTTTGCTTATCAAACCAAGAGGTTAAGCTAACAACCCACCGCCATCTACTTATCCAGCTGGGAGGTTAAGCTAACCACCCACCGGAAGCGCACCGCGAGCAATCTCCCGGCATCTCTGAAGACCATTCCCGTGGAGGGGGGGAAGAGTGACTGGGTGATTTCACACCAGGGGCTTTGCTTTGGCTCGCTCCACCTTGGTGAGAACCCAGTGCTTTTTACCGGTTGGTCTGTGTCCGGGTCGTTCTCCATTTACGAACGAAAGCATTTTATACAGTTTCGGGTGAATCCCCTGTGTCGAGAGTAGTCAAAGATTGGGCCCTTAGGTGTTTTTGATTACAATTAGAGGTCCGTTGCTTACATGTATGCATTGACTGTTGTTTTGCTCGAGAGAAGGTGCAAAGAACATACCCGCATTATGCAACAACGCTTCCAGCACTCTCGCAAAACTCACAGGCGACTGGAAATCTTTCTGCTGTTCTGAAGCTTCAACGGCATATTTGTCACCTCTTTTGAGTACAGCGAAGTCGAATCAACGCGGCCGTCGTAGGCTCGACGGCAGTTGTGGTCATCGCAATGTTCGATACTTGATGTACTCTTATGAGGGAATTCGTCCTAGGGTAGTGACGGTGTATATTGACATCCTCGTCGCATTCTCCTGTGCGACAGACATGGGCTACGTGCGGTCTTCTGAGGCCGGAGGCAACTCGAGGGTCCCGCAACGGAAGGCCGCCGGCTGGTTTTGTGGAGCGTGCTCCAACGAGCCTCTGGTCATGTAAGCGGCTCTCTGCATCGGTTTTTGCGTTCGGAGGACGAACTTTGCTCACACTCAGAAGACTCGTTCTAGTTGTGGAGAGTAGAGAGCTTGGAGGACGGATATATTTCACAATCAGCAAAGTCATATGAATGGAGGGTTTGAGAGTAGAGAGCTTCATGTGCAACGTTCACCTCTCCAGTCATCGAAGATGGTCTTGATCGCGTCCCTTGATTTTTGAGCGGCTTGGGATTAACACCCACAGATATTGAACCCCAACGTCTACTCCCATTTTACCAGTCTATACCTCGGTACTCAATAGTTCACTTGCACTTTTCAATTCACCACTTCGGCTTTCCTGATAAGAGGACTCAAGAGTTTTTCCAGGCGCGCTTGTTATCGTTAGCAGCCAGATCCTAGGCTGCCCGAAGTCGATCATCCCTGCTCACAATTCGAATAGTCTGGTAGCGCGAAAAGGTATTTGCGCCTTCCGAAGAAAGAGCACTATCGGATACGGACGTCGTTTCCGTAGAGTGCTTTTGAGGGGAAGAGTACCATAGCATCCGGAGGTTGTTCGCACTTTACGATATGGACGTCCTGTATTCTGAATATTTCTGAGTATCAGTGCACTTTCATGAATATTCTGGTGTGCTTGTTGTGCAGCCGCAGCCAAAACGTGGGGCGGCTAGAGATCATTCAGAACGGCATCTGGAGTTACCTGGAGCTGTCGCCCCAGATCCGGTCGCTCGAGTTTCTGAACCTTGCCGATGCGCGGCGCAAGATGAAGACGCTCGAGGTGGGCTTCTCTTCTTTTCTCTCGCTTTGTGAACTCCGCTGAATTTGTGGAACTGAACAGCTAAAAGCCGTTCCATCGCTTTGCGTACTTCGCTGGATTGTGTGGAACTGAACACCTAAAAGCGGTTCCATCTTACTTCCCTCGCCCTTGCTTGCCTTGGTGGTCGAGAGGTCTTGGGCATTGATGCAGTATCTATGCTCGATGCGAGGCAAAGAGCGGAAGCGGCAGGGGAAATGTCTCCCCTTTCGGTTTCTCCCTTTCCTCTTCTACTTTCCACTTGTGATTGGAACTTTGAGCGTGGATGTGGGCTCGTCTTGCTTCTTGCCTTTCCTCCCCCGCTTCAGTGGAGAGAGGCCGGAGCCGTGCATGTGCTTCAACACAGGGGCAAACTGTTCAACCCAACGAGGTTCACGTTAGTGTGCCGTTTTCAGTGGGCGAAAGCGTTTTCTAAGGCACCACTCACGCGCAAGCCCGGATCATGCTCATGTATATACAAAGAATTCTTGGCGAAGCCTCACACTTGATTGAACTTCAGGGGCACGGAGGTTAGAGCACTAAGTGTACGCTGATGATAGCATCTCTTTCCTCTGCAGAAAAGCGTTGCGGATGCTTATGCGGACGACGGCCTCATCGAGATTGTGGGGATTCAGGAGGGGTCCGACACCGAGATCTGCCTGGCCCAGGTGAGGCCCCGGAATTTTGCTCCGTTTCTTGGAATCTGACGAGCAGTGCCTAGCAAGCGTACGAACTCCTGCAGTCAAGTCAGTCATGGTTTAGGCTCAAACCTGGCTGTGGGCGGTTTTCAAATCATCTGCTCCTCATTCGACGTGTGGCTTCGGCTCTCAGACAACGTCACCAGCAACCTCTGTCAAGTGACGGGTTCCTATCTGCGTAGTAACCAAAAAAATTCAAGCATTACATCCTCTGTACTTCCCCTTATGTACTTGGTTCCAACCCAAGTCGAACTAGTGTCGTAACGATTGGTGTCAACCCAAGCTTTCCAGCAGTATCATCAAAGCGACTGTTGATTCTCTTCATGTTGCAGACAAACGCGGTGCGGCTTGAGCTGTTTGGGAATGCGGAGGTGGACCACGTGAAGCTGCGGCTGGATTCAGAGGCATGGGTGCAGCCACTGGCGGGCGAGAGTATGACGGATCCCGCAGTCATCCAAGTATGACTTCCCTCCCTTTCATTCAGTATGGTCTTGAGGTCTCAGACAGCCCGCTTTCGTTCAAGCTTTGGAGCTCGTCTACCAGCTGGCGGCACCAGAGTAACAGGTGTCTCAGTTCATACTTGGCAGCTTCTCATACATGGTGCATGGGTATTCCATATTGGGGCAATTGCAAACCGGATTCCGCTTTCTTGTCTGCCTTGCAGCGCCTGTCTGGACAAACACAATGAAGACCGACCAATACTTTCAGACGAACCAGCGTCAAGATCCTCTCAACCCCACTGCAAATGCGTCCTTCTCAAGGCGCCCTCACTCTTAACTGCTGGTGGGTGTCCTTTCAAAAACTTCGTTGATTGAATATACTGACCTCCATCTCTTCTTTGGCAGATTACGCACGCGGGCCAAACCCCGGTCCTGGTCACCCCGACCACCTCTCTCAAGTGCACCACCCCTGCTGTCGTCCGCCCCCCGGTCTTCGCTCCCCCCCCTCTGGAAAGCCCCTCCGAGAAGGCCCCCGGGCTCTTCCGGCGCAGCGCGAGTCCTTTCCGCAAGGGTGGCCGCTTCCGCAGCGCCAGCCCCTTCCGTAAAGGGTCCCGTTCCCGCCAGCGCAGCCCCAGTCCTGGCCCCCGCCGGTCGCGAGAGGGGCTCGAGATCGCCCCGGAGCCGTCCGATGCCGTCCGAACGGCGCCCGACGGCGTCCGAACGGCGGCCAACGGCGTCCAACCGGCGTCCGAGAGCGTCCGAAGCGCGTCCGACCTCGTTGCAAGCGTTTCTGAACGTGTGCGGACGTCCGAGGAGGCTTCTGACACGAGCCGCGCAGCATCGCAGCCGCGACCCACGTCGACTGAGCGGGTCTTCAGCCCCGCAGGCCGGGGCCGGCGCGCGCAGAGCCCCGTGCCCGGCGGTCGCGCCGACCAGGAGGTCCGGGCCGCAAGCGCTCCGAAACGCCCGCACACGACCCCGACGAACAACCCCACTAAAGACTATGCGGAAGCGGCAACGGCCGCGGCCCGAGGGGGGACTGGGTTGGGGTCGCGCCGGGCGGGGCTGTCGCTGCCCTGGACGCTCAAGGTGGACAAGCTGGTCGATACGGACAAGGTGCAACCGCAGCAGCGGCTGGCGCGGACGCCGACGGGGAGCGGGCGGCAGGAGATCTACGAGCCGGTCGCCAAGACGCTGGTCCGGACAGGTGCGGAAGGATTTGGTGCTTGGATGTTGAATTGCTTCCACGAGGAAAGGGCAGGTTCCAATCTGGCCCAGGCTTGGTTTTTGATTCGCTTCGACATAAGTTTGGTTTAGCCTGGTTTTAGCAGGAGCGAAACCTGACAAGCTGCCTCGATAGAAAGGGCGGAAGAGCTTTTTGAGGAACAATCTGGGTCGAGTGGCACTCGTGTCGTAGAAAAGCAAGTTGTATCAAGGCCTGACCCAAGAACCTCCTCAGGCAATTGGTTGAGCAACGGTCTTCTTGCCACTTCGACCAGGTATTACCATCACGTTTCAACAGTACGCGCTCCGTCTTTCTTTGGATGACAGGCCAGGATGTACAGAGGAGAAGGGTTTCTGAATGGGTTACCAATCTTCCCGCGTTCTTGAAAGACAACTGGCCCGGCTGAGCCCTGCTTTTTCCCGCACAATCTTTACCAACTCGGAGCTCAATCCTGGCATATCCGCGACGCTTGTTACAGGAAGCGGACGGTTGACCGGCGACGAGTACGGCCGGCCCCCCTCCCCCTCCCTCTACCGCTCCTCCTCCCGGGACAACCTCGACCAAGCCACTCTCTCCCGCCCCGCATCCCCCGCTCCGCTCTACCGGTCGTCGTCTCGCGACAATCTCGAGCAGTTTGGGGGACTCTCCCGACCGGCTTCCCCGGCCTTGAGCCGTCAAAACTCCGGGAATACCGGGTACTCGCCCCGGGTGAATGTGCTGCAGCCAACCCGGTCCGAGTCCCCCGTGCAGCTGCGCGAGCGCGACCCGACCCCCGAGCGCCTGCCCCGGATGGCCGACTGGGCGACCGGGATGTCGCGGAAGAGTGCGTCGATGAGTGAGTGGCCTCTTTTCGGTCATTTTATATCGTTCACTGCATTGTGCAGAAATGGTTTTGTTTGTCGGGCCTGAGTGATTGCCGGCGGCTGGGAGGGATGTCTCTGTGGTAAGTACACGTTGCTTGAAGGCGAATAAGCATTTGAGATAAGGAGCGAGTTGGCGTTGTTTCTAAGGAACATTGTGAGCCTTGCTTTGAGAATGGAGACCATTGGTGTAATCTTCTTGAACATTTAAGATCCTGATCACTGTCAGCCTGAAGTCTCCCTGGTAAGTGTGTTGTCGGTTGGACCCATTTTTGTCGTCCGTCCTGTTTCTAGTAACAATCCGTCTGCATAATCACACGTCGAGTTGACAAGATGACCTGTCGTATGAACGTTGGAAGGCAACATTCCGCCGATCCGCCCTCCTATCGACCTCTCCCTGTTGACATTTCCCCTTCTTCTCTGTGCAGCATACCACAGCGGAGTCCTCACAAAGCAGGAACGCGAGAACGCCGTAGCCATTGGGTACGGCAGCACTCTCACCCGGGAAGAGCGAGAGCGAATGCAGGCCCTCGCGTTTGGCGGGGCCTCTGGTTCCGACCGAGGAGTGACTCCCCAGCGGATCCGGTCTGCGCGCGCTCGCTACATCGGCGCCGCAGCTGCTATGTACAATATTCGGGGGCCGCTCGAGCTGGATTTGGCTACCGACGACAAGGCCGAGAGTCCGCCGCCGCCTGTGCGCACCGCAAGGGATTATTTTTCAGGGCCTTTGACCGCGGATGGCATTCCGGCAATGAGAAGGTCGCATGCTTGAGTTGGCGGCTTCAAAATGCAGGCGCTGGACATGCCAATGGCGCAGGCATGTGGTGGAGCTCTCACGTCTTACTATACTGAGCGTAAAGACCGACACTTTGATGAGACTATCGGAATTTTAGTTATAGCTTTATATCTGTTGAGTATCGCAGGGAGTCAGCCTTCGCTGTCTTGACCGATTGGAGAGTGGTGGTCTCAGAAGACGGAAATGCAGTCATAAGCAGTCATGTGCTCTGTAGAAACGCTCAAGTGTAAGCCAACCAGTGTTAGGGTAGGCGATGCTAGTCACGTTTATACTTGTGATATATGTTAAACCTTTTTTATAACCCGTGTCTCGCATCGACCCTTGAGTTACTTGTTCAAAGGGTCCGTTGAGATACCCATTGCTTCGATTTGCAAAGTCTTGTGCAAAGTTTGAGAAGCCTGCGTGGTAGGTCCCCAGCCTCAAATCAATATGATTGACAGACATTGGAAACGCATATGGCAGGCTTGAAGTCAATGCAATTGATCGTGAACGAGTCAATCTGGTAGTGGGCCGCACGCAGCATGCGACTGTTAAGCAATTCGACTTTCATACAATCTTCAAAACGCGGCCAAGCTGGCAAGAGTCACGGTTTCTGATGCATCACCCGGAGCTGAGCAGAAGGCCTCCTTTTGAGCATTTGCAGGGTTGAGACATGTAGGTATAAAGCTTTTGCTGCTTTTGCTCAATCGCGCTCATTCACACGTACGATGTGGTGCACGCGTTCGGAAAGAATTGCAGCCCTAGCTATAGTTGCAAGAGAGGACGAGGCACGCTCAATATCCTAATAACTTGGCCAGCAGCGTGATCGGTCATGATGCATTTGCCGTGATAAGATAACCTACTAGACCGTCATTGTACTTTGTGATGATATCATTCAAAGACGCGTGGCGGCACACTTTTCTTAAGATAAGAAGTAAGCGAATACATCTAGAAGACTAGCTAATGTGTACTAATGCCACGTACAAAACTGAGCTCTTGTCAATTGTTCCCGGCTGCTCCGCAATGGTAAGAGGAACCGGCTGACCGTGGGGCGCGCGCGTGCCGGTGCGCACTAGTTGCTCCGACGGTCGTGAAGTGGAGGTGGGGGTTGCGATTTCAACCGCTCATTGATCTGACGCCGTCCGATCTGCGTTTTGACGTTGTACCGACGGTGTGCAAAGGTTCTTTGTGCATGGTTTCAGGTTTGTGGTCATGCAGCAACGAGGAGTCACTGTTGCTGAGTCAGAATCTCGCGGGTAGGTGTTCTTCAGTTTCATGGTTTGAACACTGAGCAACACTACCGTAGGTAGTTAGCGGACTTCCCCCAGAAGTGACGGCACTGAACAGTTACAGTCGAAGTTTACTCTCCAGTAGCCAATGCGCACAAGCTGATCAGTTGATCATTTCAAGTTGGGGAGTGACTCGTGCTCAACGCAGCGCAGTGTTGCCAATCTGCCTGCAAGCCCTTTTCGCAGAAGGATTGTCAGCTCAGGCGCTCCTTCTTCAGGATTGTGAGCTGGGGAATTGAGAGGTGAGTTAATAATCGACCAAATGCCGCCCGTTTCTATTGGTACGAAGAGGTGGTTCTGATTCTGACCACTCTGTGCTTGCGAAGCAGCTCACGTGTGTCGCAACTGGGTCAGAGAAGATCCATCATAGTCATGAGATTCAAGAGCAGGAAGTGCTAAAAAGTTGATTGCATTGAAAAAGTGGTTGAAATGAGAAGACCCTCAATGCAGGACCAAAATGGCTCTTTGGAGGTTTGCCTTGTTGAGCATCTGCTTGATGCAAGCAAGTGAGTTTTCAGGTCTTGTACCCCTTTATCAAGTGGCCTTGAATCTGTTGCACTCAACTGGCTTTGTGGATACTTCTTCTCCAAAAATGCAAACACATCCTTTTGACAGTGCCAGACTAGGAGAGCTGCTTTTATAAGAATCTCGGTGGGAAACATGATAGGTTCTAGTGATCAGCGTTGACCTAGAAGAAAAAGAATCCTATTGTGAAAGGGTTGTCAAAGTGGAATCTTGAGGAGCTTTCTGCTCGCTTGTTAAACAGTAACTATTGCACCTCACTTGCAAGACAGGTGCCAGCTTTGGAGCAACATATGCAGCTGCTTCTTTGAGTCCAAAATGATCCAGCTGGTAGTATTCACTTTGTCAAATTCCATGTCATGCAGTCACGTCCTCCCAAGCAGACCATGAAAGAAGGCTTCTGCAGGGTAAGTAACAGAAAATTGTCTTTGTACTACCTCAGCATCAGGTAGGAATCCTTGTGAGCAGATTCGAATCCAATCCTTGCCTGGAATTTGTGGATGGTCTTTCATGAACTATCTTTAGTATGCAATTTGCACACCGGGTTAAGGAGATGTTACTTACCAGAGCTTGTAGAGGTTTCTTGCAATTGTCCTGGTGTGCTTAGAAGGCTTCCAAGCTGCCTTCGGTTTCTTCATCTAACAATTTATTTCCTCTGTCCAGCACCAGCACCAGCACCAGACTCACCAGCACCCGGACCTAATGGACCTGCTCCACCAGGTAGGCCTTCCTTCATATGCAGCTTAAGGCAATGTCTTCCAAAGAAGGGAAATTGGTTTTCAGATTCGGCCCCTGCTCTTCCATTCAGCCGGCAATCTTCATGGATGCAATTACCACTAACTTGACAAACTAAGAAACTGCTTAGTGCAGATCGTAAAAAGCAATCAAGCTCTCTACTCGAGCTGCAAATTACTTGGAAACAGCACAGCAAAACTCTGACTATCATTCCATTCTACTCCTGAATGCAATCGCGATTTCATTGAGGAGAGAATGCATTTTGGCCGCAGGGGCTTGCCTCGGCGACTTTTCCTTCAGCGTGCTGCAACCAAATCAAGTTACCACGCTGTTGGGAGATTGCCTTGTTGGTAACGTGGCAACTGCAAGCCAAGACTGTTGTGAAAATATTCAATTTCTAGGTAAGGACGCAATCACACTGAAACTTCCTAGATGGATGGTGAGCTTCTTGTATAGTAGAAGACTTGCTTCAAAGCTCTGAGTGAGGTTGCGCAACTTTTCCTTTCGCTTAAAAGCAGATGATGATGGGAGATGCTCCTTTTCCACGGAAACTGCTATATGACCTCATAGGTTCGCCTAAGGTTCAACCAGACTCTGTTTCGTATATCGATGTTAACGAAGCTTTTGCTTGTTCACAGGGCTTGCTCTTTTGGCCTTGAACTCCCAGTCAAACAGGTGAGAAGCTTGCACCCTTCTGCACAGAAGAGGACACTTTCTTAGCTCATTCTCATGATGGTCATTGGTTGCATAAAATGAAGTGCTTGTACTTTCAGCAACTTTTGCGGAGCCATGACCCCATCTGCCAACTTGCGTGATGACTTTTGGGAGCTAATTATCCCTCTCTCCAAACTCCAGCAACATCTATGCCATCACTGCCGACAATCCTGCCGGTCAGAATATCGCCTGCGTCAACGACTTCAAGACAAATGTCCTGACCCCGAACAATGTCAACATTCCGTCCGATGTGAACACCTTCTGCGCGCCATACAATGTCGAAGTGTTTCCGAACATCGAAACGACACTGCAAGGTAAGCATGTTGCATTGGCAACGCGGCTAGTAATACCCGTGATAGTGCATCTTTTGAAAAATGCGTCTCTATTTTCTTTGAAAGCCAAGGTAATCATGCTTTCAAGATACGGGGCAATCATTTCTAGGACGCCCTCTTGCCAAGGCACTCGTTGATTGTACTCGTCTTCCAGGTTCTGCATGCCCCATCAAGGACGCCGACACAGTGTCAAGGACGGTCGACCTCAACGCGCTGGCTACAGCCTGCTACGGGCCCAACAGCTGTGAAACGGCTACAGCTGAATCAGGTACGGGGTACGCCTAATCACTTTTTAGAAACTCTTGCTGCGTCCGCGAACTTCATCTGCAGTATGAAAGGGCTTTTGATGAGCTTCGCTTTGAAGATGTTGTCCGAAGGCCAGAGGATGACTTCGAATGCAATCAAGGCGATTGCTGACCTAGTCCGTGTCTTTCCCTGTTCCGTGCAGGGCTTACCGTCTGTGAAAATGCGGTTGTTGCGGGAGCAAGGGACCTTGCGACGGATGATACCAACACAGCCCAGGTCACCGCTTGCGCAGAGGTCGTCAGTGCACGACTTGTGCAGACGCATTTCTATGAGAGCTACTACTCTATCATCCAGGACTGCGGAAACGGGACTGCGGTGAGCATCTTGCCTGTCGATCCTCTTTTGAGCATGTCGGATCAAAGTTCATCCTGTCAAGTAATTGCCGCACGTCCTGACAAATGTTTGATCTGATCCATGTACATGAGGATCTCAGAAGGAGGAAAGGCGTCGAACGAAACTTCCGGTCCTTGCGGGCGTCATCATGGATCGGGTTTCGTTCGCTCACCCTCTTGACTGACTTATGACCTTGTCGTCCTTACAGAACACGGCTCTTCCCCCTACGCTGGAGTTCGCACAGTCACCCACCAACACATTCAGCCTCCCGCCCCTGCCCCCGCGTCCCCCGACTCCGGCTCCCGCTCCGTCCCCCAACAAGCAGTCACCGGGACCCGCACCCGGTCCGGCCCCTGGCCCGGCACCGGGCCCCGCCCCCGGCCCTGCTCCCGGCCCCGCAAACTCGACTTCTCCCCCTCCCCCGGCGGTTGTCTCGCCTCCTCCCCCACCCGGTGCTGCAGCCAGCACAAGCGCCAACCTGGGACTTCTCGTTGGCATTGTCCTGCTCATCGCTTCCATCTTGTAAGCAGGTTTACAGAACCCATGAGGAGCGATAGATGTAGGTTAGCATGAGCGACAGAGCCGAGGTACACGTTAGAAAGTGCTCGAGTAAGTAGAGGCATTGACTTCGACGAGCACCACATATTGCGCCACTATGCATGTAGATTGAAGCTTCAGTTGATTCATTTCCAGAGATCTCTCTGTTAAGATACTTACGATCTGCACCGCTTAGACTTCTGGCGAGAGAAGTAGCATGCCTGACAGCTCCGTGCCTCGAGTTGTCTTGTTTGTGGTGCCATAGATGATTACTCAACCGTTACCTTTACGAAAGAAACTTTTGTGACGGCCGGCACTGAGTGACACGTGATCGTCAAGACTCCAGCTGTTTTTTGAGGCGGCCGGATGGTCATCACGTGCCATTTCAAGGTTTCGAGCGCAGAGACCGGTTCTATGGCTTGCCAAACATGTGTTGAGGGAACTTTGTTGGTGTTCATCATGCATGATTAGAGTGACTCGCTTCTCATCATGGGGTCGATGGCCGACCGCAACCTAGGTATGACGTTTTCAGCCTTGCGAGCTTGCCGGCGGCCGGCCGGATCGAGCTTCGGACGAAGCCGGGGTATATATACCGTATATGTCACCAACAGTGGAGAGGTGCAGAGCGCATGAGTGTATCGTGCCAAAGGTCAGGAGGTTCAGCAATCCTTCAGCCAAACTGTTGATAACTTAGTATAATACCATGTGCTACTGCATGTAGTTCTCGTTTAAATAGACCATACAGGAGACATACGCATCGATCGCGCTCAACGCTCATGGCATGCACGACATACTCTCTTATAAAGCGGCGTGCGGGCTGAAAATTTTGGGCCCTAGGTGGTCCTACTTTGGCGAGATCTGGCAGCACGTTGCCTGCCGGGGCCTGCGTTGAAATCCAAGGCCATGACTTACATGAATGCATTTTAGTGACAGTGACGCAGGGTCACAGCTAGAAAAGCCAATCAACTGAGTCAGTCCGATCGCAGGTCAGGCTAACTTAACTTTTGATGTGTATGTACCAAGATGCGGCCGTCTCTAGCTAGCTCTCTAGAACATTTGCAACGAATCGGCCGAAGAATCTGGAAACCCTCGAACTAGGCACCTTGCTACTCCGGAAGCGCTCAGGCTTTCAAGTTTGTTTGCGTCTTTATAAATCAATGTTCGCACTAAGCAAGTCGTATTAAATCCTAGGTTAAAACGAATAACGACGATTCATCAAAGGCTTTCAGCCCGGTCAGAGCTATCATTTTGTTGCCGGCACCTTCAACCTGTGCGTCCTAGCATATTCGACAAATCTTTCCAGGTCCTTCTGGATGATGCCCTCGACAATCGGTGTGAGACCCTGGCACACAAACAAGTGGTGTCAGCTTATAGCAGAAGCAACAGACAGATTGATAACTTGCCAGGGCCCCGGAAGCCGCCCGAGTACCAAAAAGACAGATATGGCATTTGAATACCGTCCCGCTGTCATGGATTGCAATCCTCGCCAAAAACCGTGAAGCACCCAAGTCCGTCAAGAATACCGAAGCAGAAGTCGAAAGCAGGCCTCCAAGCACACATCATAGGGAAAGCTCAAGTTGAGGGATGGCGATGCTGGAGTCGTCTGAATTGCCAAACGCACGCGCCCTTCTTTTCCCCGTTTCTTCCAGTCCAGGGAAGCGCACGCAACAGCGCTTTGAAAGAGACGACCGAAGCTCTGGACAACCATACGTCAAAAGGACGTGGCTCAGAACTCAATGAGCGTTTTGACAAGACTCGCGGGAACCAGTGAGCATTGGAGCTTTGTCGAAGTAACATAGTAATACCCGGGCAAAATTGACTCAAAAACGGATTGCGCAGTTGTTGCAGCGAGCTATCTCCCAACCAGGAGCATGCGCACAAGAACTGACGGTAAATGTCGCATCAGCTCCTAAAATCGGCATCGGACGCGCAAAGCTTCAAGAAACTGCATGCTCGGCCCGGCGAGAAAGAACTTCGGCCAATCTTCCATATGCATGGAAGCTCTCGAAGGTTTTCAGGGATCCCCCTTGGGCGCTCACCTGGGCCAGGGGCGCCAACACGCCCGGGACCTCGTACGATATCGTCATCTGCACGAGCCAGCGACTGACGTCAGGGTTGGCTGCGCAAACGTTAGCGGGACGTACCTCCGAGCAGGTTTCGTCGAGCGTTCGCAGTACCTTTATGCTGGCATGGTTCCGTGTAACGCTGCGGCTGAGTCGCTTTCTTACATACTTGTTCAAAGTTTGGCTTCCACGATGATGGAGAATGTTCGGTCATCGCCATGAAAGCATCTTTGTACGGACTGCCGCAATTCTGGTCAGAGCTGTGTCGTTTCAAAAGCTCTGGAACCGAGTGGTTTCGCAAGGGCTGTAGCGACCGACCTTGATTTGGCAGCTTCCGTCCCGGTTCTTGTAAAAGCGGACCGCCCCTCTGCAACAGAATGCTCAGTGGTCAGATTGCAGACCCGAATTCAATCGACGAGCACTTAACCACTTTAAGAAGACTCTGGCAACAGGATGCTCGTCTCAAATAAACGGAGCTAACCTCAGTCCTCTTCAGGGCCCAGAATGTCAAGCCCAACGAGTGGCGAGAGATGTTGTTCGGTGCCTTCTGCACCAGAGTCAACCGGGCCAACTCGAAAGAAAAGCCCAATTTGACCTTTGAGGTCGTCAAGTCCCTTCCAGCAGCGGAATCAGATAAAAGGTTCTGGCAGTGCGCCCAGTGAAAACACTTGATTTCCAACTTAAAGAAGTCTCAATCTGGAAGACAATCGTGCAATCCGAAGGCAAATCTCTGATCTTCGTTCAATGGATTATCAAGGTATATCTCGCTGCCTTTTCAGAATAATCAAAAAGAATATCGAAAAACAAGCCTTCCTCCTCTGCTCGAGCTACCAAGACATTGATGCGGTAGCGACGGGCTGGGACAATGTGGGGCATGCGGATCCAGCGTCCAGAAATACAGTCTGGACGTCATTAGCAAGGAAGGATCACAAAAACGATTGAGATGGGCCTCAACGTGAATAGTTACTGCGACTGCAGTCCGGCTTTACAAGATCTACTGAGGCGGTTGAATATAAAGTATTGCGCAATTAGATGAAGGGACTGACGAGAACGTCAGGGTTTGTAAGAAGACTACTCGATAACCGACAGAACACAGGGCGGTTTGAACCCCTCAAATGCCACACGCCGGGGAGTCAATCATACCGAGACTCTACTTTGACGTACCTGTTCGCAAGGCCGTCTACAGCCCGCCAGTGAATCTTCTGGTGGTGCAATGGCTGCATGTTGCGGGCAACCCAGGAAAACGTGAAGTCCTGATCAAAGGCGTTGTACTTAAGGGTCCAACGAGAGAGGTCGGGCGTGTCTTCGAGGACCTGAGAGAGAAAAGGAAAAAGTGTGTATTCTTAGACGACTGTCGAAGAAGGGCTTGATACTCCCCGGTTGGGTGAGATCAGAAGCTGGTTACAATGCGAAGCTGTATTCCGTAGCCACCGGAATGTCGGGCAAGCCGACGATCGCCAAAAAAAACGTTTCAGAAATAAAAACTACCCCGTTTGGGGCCGTTCGCAGAACTGTCTCCGTGATCTGATCTGTACACTTTCAAAGCCCCCGGTGACGGCTTCTTCACGGACTGATAGCCACCTATTAACAAGAGTCCCACTGCCATAAGCGGAGAAATCTTCTGCGTTGTGAGAGCAATCTCGCGATTTGAAGATGAGTACGGGCGACGAAAGTAAACATAAAGTGGAGTATTGCCGTACGAGGTTGTACAAAGCATTCGTTGCTACCCCTTTGTGCGGATTCTTGCAGTAAAAGAAGACAATTACTCACCGGAGCATTGTTAAAGCTAAGCCAAAATTGAAAATAGCACATTATCGGAAATCTGCAAACTGCTGGTGCACTTGTGGTGCTCTCGACGTTCAGCCGATGCTAGTCTGCTTCAAGTCGTCTTGGTCTCAGCTGTCCCAAATGCTAGACCTGGTACACTTATCTGCCAGCCTGCAACAGAGGCCTTTTCCTACTCCAGTCAACTTCTGATGAGGAGCAGTGCCACGCACCTTCACTGAAGAGATCCAGGGCATCCATTGAGGGATCTTCTCACGGTCTATCCAGTGCTCCCAGCACTCCTCTAGTGGCACGTCAGCTCGAACCTCCGCACTGCAGATAGTTTCAGGACAAGGGTCTGGGGCCGGCTCGAGGTTATGACCACTAGCTCACAGAGTCCATTTCTCAGTAATGTGGAAAGATCTTGCCGAGCCAAGGATCTTTGATTATATCCTGTGCTTAAGATATCGACTGCTGTCTCTCTGGGAAGCTGATCAACTTCTTGGATCAGATTCTTTCACTCCCTTCTCAAAGATTTCGTTTCATTCTTCAAGCAAACCTCTTCCGCAGGTCTTCATTCTTTCTCTTCAACTGGACGCCTCTTCAGCTCTGCGCTGCGTCAATCGTGTTTTGTTTCCGGAAGAAGCGTCATAGTGACCAACCTTCGTGCAACCTCCATTCTGGTGGTAAGCTCAAAGATGTGACAACTCAGAAGAAGTATTCTGACTTTGACATCAAAATCATGTCCTACCGGGCAGGCTCTGCAGATATCTGGTCCACGGGCAAACCGACTGATCAGCCTTTGGCCCAAGAAGCAATCGTGCAACTACATGGAGACACTATCAAGACACTCGCTCTGCATGCGGACCAGCAAGTCGCAAGCTGATGCATTCTTAGAGTCTCACCAAGTGGATCATTGACCTACTCGTGTGAGCAACAGCGCCCGTGTATGTCTTCTTTAGCTCAAGCGGGGGCGCGCCAAGCCCTTAATCTGACATTGGTGACTATTCCAGCTTAGGTGTGTCACCCATGATCGAGATACTGCAGCTGCTCTGCAGTTGCCGCAAAGCAACCACCACCAGCTTCTTCAAAGACTGCCACCGAAGATCTAATCTCAGCTTCTCTTAGCAGCACTCATGTTCCCCGGGCCCATCAAAGGCATGGGCCGGATGTGATCATACAGTGATGAGTACTGAGCACTAGGGTGCTTGAGGAATTGGCACCACCCAACACAAAGGCACGAGAAGTCCATACACTGATACAGCAGACTGGCCTCACCCAAGTGATAAAAGCAGAAAAGAGAAAGTGCAAAGAATAGCTCACTTATTCTCCAGCCACTGAGCCATCACCCTCCCCTCATTCCCCTCAACTCGCATGGCTGGATGTAATCTTCCGCAGATGGCTGCCATTGAAGAATTGACGCTATGACGGCAGAACATACTACTTCTTAAGGATGGAGTTTGGAGCCTTCTAACCTCACTGCTTCTACATTGCTTCTGGACAGGGCCAATACGTGCAAGTCTGCTTGGAGCTGACGGGCGGGACAGTGTGCATGCGGGAGGACCTGGACTTCTCGGACTTGACCTGTTGCGCGCATCTGCTTGCGCAGGTGCGAAGGATAGCAGGCCGCTGCACCTTTGCAAACAGCCCGACAAAGCCATTGGGTGACGATTGAACTAGCCGAGAGATTCAGTGGAAGATGGTCCTGAAGAGAGCCCGATTGCAAGGCGCCTGCTGAAGGGTCCTCCCTTGTGTGCTTGAAGTTGTGAACTTGATGAAGCACCTTCCACCAATCAGTGCTGTCATGCACTCCCCCTGCGGGCCCTAGCCGCAGCATAGCTCGCATGCACTGACGCAAGGCTGATGTAAATAGGCTTCTGCTCAGATAACGGCAGCCGTCTCGGTTGCCAAGACTGTAAAATGGCCCCGACAAACAGTCGGTAATCAAGAACCGCTAGAGCCGCCAGGCGTATTTACACCTCTTGAACAGTGGCCACTCTTCCGTCGTTCGACACGTAGATCTGCGCTGCAGTACAACTTCAAGCGGACCTTCAAGCTAGCGTGAGGTCTCTCAATTCGCAAGCTAGCTTATTTGGCCCTCCGTGTTTACATCTAGCTCATTATGTCATGATGCAGGCAGCAGCTAGATCTTCCTGTTAACTGCCCCCAATGCTGTGCCATCGGAGGAGTGGGTGCGTGTGATGAGGACTCCTCATGACGGTTGCTGCAAGCGCCTTGGCGCGCACCCGACTCATCAGTAGAGGCCCTTGCTGTTTGGGGAGCCAATTCAGCTCTAGAACGTCATCCTTTCGTGCACGCAATCTCAGCAGCTTGGAACGCAACTCGCATTCCAACTACACATGCTGCAAAGCTGCTTGTGGTTCCTGCATCTGCGGCGCCTCAGCTAGGCACTCCCTCATTATCAGATCAACTCTCTTGTCAAACAGTGGAGCTGGTCCCAGATTCTCGGATAAGAGCCTTGACCTCTACAAGCACCGTCTCTCGCATTCACAGGGTGTCTTCAGGGGAGAGCTCAGAAAGCACCACACCTGTGCTGCAATTGATGCAGCATTAGTGGAAGAAGAAGTAGAGAACGTAGGAGCCATGGTCGCAGATCCCTCGAACATGGACATCAAAGAAGCGGTCCCCATACCGAACACAAGGGTCGTTGTGCGGGATCAGGAGGGTCTGGACAGAAAGAAGCGGGCAATACGAGCTGCGGGGCCGCAGAGATTGCAAATTGTATCCGACTTTGATATGACGCTGACGCGCTTCAACGTCAATGGGAAGAAGGGCCAGAGTGAGTCTGTCTAATGACTTGAATTGTAACTGTAACAAGACTCAAACCACCACAGGCATGAAGACTCACGCTGCTAAAGTAAACTAATGAAGTGCATCATCCTACTCATTTGTTCGTTTGGTCGACTGAACGAGGGATTGGGAATGAAGCATTGAGGAAACTTGGATGATGAGCAACCAACATGCACATCCTGGTATGCAGGTTGCCACTCGCTGCTCTCACAAAAGAACGACCAGTACAACCAGATGAGGCAGGACCTGTACAAGCACTACTACCCCCTCGAGATTGATCAGAGCATCCCGTATGACAAGAAGGTCAAGCTGATGGAGGAGTGGTGAGCCTCTTTCGGCAGGTACCCCTGTTCTTACTCTTGCTGGGAAGCCCAAGAGGCGCAGCTACACTGCAAAAAAGGGGCACAAGGCCTATCCTGTTTTTGTATGAAGCAGAACTTTTGAAGGGGGGAATACGCAGTTCTTTTGACGATTGAAAAAGCAGTAGTATACAAACAGGTCGAATTTCCAGCAGCGACGCATTTAAAGGCTGCACTCAAGCGTTGCGGTTGGTCTGTCACAACCTGCTTCAAGTAAACATACGACTCACGAGCTTTCCTCGCACAACCTTGTCCATGCGCAGACTCCTTCATATTAGTATCTGATCCTGCAGCTCTCCAGCTTGAGTCGGACAAAATTGTCTCTTGACTGCTGTCTCGGAGACACGAGGATCAAATGGAAATGTAACCAGGTCCTGGCGACCTTGGAGCACAAAGAGCTGCAAAAGCAACGTCCCGCTTCTGTCAGAGTGCTCAGCTCGTTCCGTTCTGTTCCGTTTCCTTCAGGTACGAAAAGTCTCACGCCACCCTGCTGGAAGGCGGGCTCACGCTGGACGAGATTCGGGACTCAGTCGCAAACGCGAATGTGGCGTTTAGGGAGGAGACGGCGCAGCTGTTTGAGCTGCTAGACGTAAGCTCTGAACCCCTTTGTATCTGAGATGGAGCGATCAAAGGTGCAGGCTAGCCGAAGCATCAGCGTCGGCAATCCTTCTTTTATGCTGGGCTCAAACGGAGCTGGCAGTCGGTCACAGCTCCTTGCAGGTATCGTTTCGGCTCCACTCAAGCCCCCTGCCGATCGAGCTTAGGCCCCTTGATCCAATACTAAGTGAAGTCACAACTGGTTTGGCGTGGAAACAAGACGGAGTATTGCCCTCATCCTTGTTGCGGGCCTCCTTTCCGTCCTTATCCTTGTCGTGGGCCTCTGGATCACGTCGAAAGCCACCTTCTTCGCCAGGTTCAGGAGGCACCTAAAGCACGCCGAAGTACTCTATGAGTGCCCGTCATTGGAGCTTTGTCACGCCCGTTTAACGCTCACTGTGCACTCGAAAAGGGTTCCCGTCTCATTGTCCTTTGTAAGGTGGCGGACGCCTTAAAGGAGGTCCTCTTAATCAGAGCAGAGTGGGCATCTAATCAGATTTTGTACAAAGACAAAGCCCCGTAAGTGAACTGACCGACTTTTTGAAAGCCTCCGTTGTTTGCGTTGCAGTCGAAACGGGTCCCTGTCCTGATCCTCTCTGCGGGCTTGGCGAATGTGTTCGAGGAGTTTCTCTTAACCAGAGCTGAGGGGATGTTTATGCATACGTAAACCATGCATAAAGTCCCAGAACCTTAGCCTAACCAAACGGGTTCCCTTCCTGAATTCTTTGCGGGCCTGGCGGACGTTTTGGAGGAATACTTCTGAAGAAGGGTTGAGTGAGTAATCATGCAAACGTGAAAAAGAAGTGAAGCCCCGTAAGAACATGCTGACTAACTTTTCTTTGCAGTCGAAACGGGTCCCCGTCCTGATCTTCTCGGCGGGCCTGGCGGACGTGTTGGAGGAGGTCCTCCGGCAGAAGCTGCACCGCGCGTTCGGCAACATCCGGGTCGTGTCCAACCGCATGAAGTTCGACGAAGAAGGCCGGCTACAGAGCTTTGTCGGTAAGCGGACCAGCAAAGGGTGCGAGTTTCCTTTCCAAGCAAGAGCACACGAGCTTGCACTACTAACAATAAAGCCTGAGGGTCGGGGCTCACGAGCTACGGGGTCAGCAAAGCATTCTTACTTCTGATCTGTTGTTATTGAAGTTGAGATGCTGCCATCTGTTTGGGGGAGGTGTGTAGCCAGAGAAGCACGTGTTGCGTGCATGTTGCCACACATCTTTGGAACCGTCTACTCAGTGAGACTATGCTCTTTAGTTTGTCAGACCTTCATAGGTGCACGTTCTCTTTCGCCTGGGGCTACCAACAAAGGCCCTTTGTACGCTCCTTTTAAGGCCACCTCCCTACTGTCCAACATCAGACGCAGTACAGGGTTGTGCTCTGCCTCTGTCACCCATACAGTCATATGAACATCAGACGACATCGAAAAGCAAGAAGAAGCCCTAATTTGGCGCCCCGTTTGCAGGCAGTCTCATCCACTCACTCAATAAGAACGAGCACGCCATCGCGCTAGCGGGCCCGATGCACGACGAGCAGGGCCGCGTCCTCGACGATCTCGAGCACCGGGAGCCGTCCGATGGAAGCACCGAGCCCGCGATCGACGGCCTGGACGGCCGAAGCGTCGTGGCGGGCCGGAACAACGTTATCCTGTTGGGGGATCACCTGGGCGACCTGGGGATGTCGCGGGGGGTAGACGTGGACGAACAGATCAGCATCGCGTTTTTGTGAGTTGTTTCCCACTATTTTTTAGTGTCCTGTATTTTCGTTGTTTTTCCCGGTTATTTGTAAGCAATTGCATCCCTGTTCTCGCGTTACGACAAATAGTAGCCCTCTCGGGTTCCTCCTGTTTACGCCATGTTTCCGTTGCTGGAGGAAGATGATAGATGTAGAGAGTTCAGCACGTAGCGTACAGAGGTGTATCTTGTACGCATAATCGATTTGTGTCTTCTCCGAAGGCTTGTCGACTGAATGCTTCTTTCGTTCTTTGAAGACCTTTGAAGTTGTCGTCTTCCTGCCCTGCCGCGCCTTTGCATTCGTTCTAGGGGACCAAGACTAGATTGACATTTCAAGTGAACGGCATCGCAAAAGAATCTTGACATTAGAAGGCAATCCGCTCCTCCGCAGGAATGACAAGGTGGAGGAGAATCTTGAAGTTTTTGCGAGCTCGTTCGACGTGGTCCTAATCGGCGACGGGTCGATGAAGGAGGTCATAACGATCGTTGAAGACATTCTTTAGTGTCCATTTTGACAACTTCTGTGGTTGCCTCCCCTCCATTGTTGCAAAGGCGATTCTTAATGCACTTGTAACATTTCCGTCAAGACATCCTACCAGAAGTTCGAAGCGAGATACGGCATGACTTTTCGCTCCATTCGTGCGCCATTGCCGCAAAGGTTGACGATGCCCCTTGGGGTATGGATCGCAGTCTTCCTCGACTTGCCGCGCGCCTGCAATCGAGTCAACTTCAAGCTAGGCCAAATAAGAGACATGATTGAGTCGAGCCTCGAGCCTGCACCGTCGCCGCATATTTGTTTGCATCAGTGAGCGGTCATTGAACAACCATCAGGTTTAAGCACCTGAACAAACGAGAAATACATGCATGGTTGCTGCTTGCCCGTACCATCTCTATACATCCGCGTACTTATATACCGAGTTTGCCCGCGGGCCTTCCCGGATTGAGTCTATGGTCGGGATTCGCATACATGCGGCCGCCTCAGGGCCTGCATGGCCGGGCCCTTAAGATATGCGGACTCGAAGCCGCATGCAAAGGATTGCATGCATGACATGACACTCAGTAGCTAGCTCTCGTCTGAACCTAGTAAGCGCGCGCTAGTGACGTACCGTCAAACATTGATGGGTCTCCCGCTCACTGCAAGACTACATGGCGGCGCGGCCGTTTTACCGGAAATATATATTATGGCGAAGGGGCATGCATGAAATTCCACTTGCAAGGCGCCGGCTCTCCATACATCCTTGGTTTTTTAGTATATCGCACTCCAGTCGGATGGACCTTTCTCGATCTGACGAGTACACAGAATGATTCAACCATCTGCCCTCCTTTATTGACCAGGTTCAATCATTTTAATTACTTCCATTACCGTCTTAAATCTACGGAACAATGTACTTCCATATATATTTGCAGCCAGATTCTCAGGATATCGCATGTGGCCATCTCTGTTTACTGTATCGCCTACATCCGCCAGTCCCAATTTTCTATCTGTTATAATAATGCTGAGCTGAACAGCGGACAGCAATCAATTTGACCCTCCCAAGCTATAATCCAAATGTATGCCAAATCCAAACACAACTATATATACAATTTAGTCTGCTTCACAATCTGTTGACCATACGTATCTCCTCTAATCTGTCGTCACAAATTGCTCATATGAGAGCGGAAGTACTACGTATGCTGCCTATAAGGAAGTGCCCGGTTGACCAATTATGTTGAAACATAAAATAGTACATTGCATACAGCAAGGCTTCTTCATGCACAGCCCCCCGCAAATTGCCGCGTTCTCAGTGCTTGAGAAGGTTGAGCAGGTACAGGCTCCCGGCGCACATGAGCACGGAGCCGGCGGTCAGGAACAGGTCCGTCGAGTTTTGGGGGTGCACCTTTTTGGACTTCTCGAACATCCCCACGAGCAGGATCATCACGATGACGTGGCCCAGCTTGGTCTTGAGGTCGTCCAGGCCGTTGATCGCGAGCCACGTGGGACGTTCCTGATATTTTCAAGCATGGTTACTCAGGGTTACGAACCGACGCAGCTGAAGGCGGATCTTGACAACTGAGAGGTTCTCGTAAGCGGAACGTAATTTTGGAGGAGGAAAAGCGGGTCAGGGCATTTGGAGCAGAGACGTTCGAGAGAGCGGCGAGCAAATGCAGAGCGGGTGCGGGAAGATCCAGTTTGAGACTTGCTTTTGCTGTCAGTATATAGAGAAAAGGGAAGTGCCAGCAAAGTACGCCTCAAAAGCAAATTTGCAGCGCCCCCAGTGCTGCCTGAACGGCCAGAATGTCCTCGAAGACGACCGTAAGTTTCTGAACTGTCGTAATTTGACGAGCCTGGCACCTGTACATGTTCAGGCCTAGACACTGAATCAAATGCACCATATCCGACCTCAAAAAGGATCAAAGGAGACGGCACACATACCTCGAGTCGGAAGAGGCCGAAAAAGCTTGAGTTGTGGTGTTCGACTTCGCCCGGCCCTTCCAACTTCATCACAAAGAGCTCATACAACCTGGCATGCAAGAGGTTTTAGGGTTTTAGGGTTCTAGGGTTTTAGCGTTTGAGTGTACAGTTCAGAAGGCCAACTTCTCGAAGGGCAAGATCATCGAGCGCTACCGCTCTGAGGCAACTCCCTGTTGCTTTCCAGAGCTGCTTCTCACTATCGGGGAGCTGTCTCGAGCATGGCTTTGCTTCCGGATTACGCAACTTTCGGCGGGGTGGCACTGAGACGGAAGTCGCCCCAGGTGTTGCTGTTTCGCTTGTTCTGCCTGATTACTTCGGGCTGCGGCGCGTATGGAATGTGGACGCCGGAAAGCTGGGTTAAGATTCGAGGAGGTCTATCGTTCTCAAGATGGTCGAATGTCCACCTTCTCAAAAGCAGATTAGGAAGGGAAGAAGGTCAAGTTCGACAACGAAACAGGAATAACTTCCTAACAGAGAGTCGTAAGAGACCGAGTCAACGCTGGCGTTCTTTATGCTGACGGCTCACATCGGACAGATTTTCGACGGGAATATTTCCCTGGGCAAAGTATTTCTCGCAGACGGACGCTTTTCATCATAGAGCTGGTTGACACTGGGATTTTGCCTGGACAAATGTTGCTCTACCGGCAGACTTCCAAGTCGTTTAGGCAAAGGTTTAGAGGACCTTTGTGACAACTCAATGTGACTGCCCAGGCAGAGTTTGGTTCGTTAGGCTGTCTTCAAAGAAACTCACCCCATCCCAAAGATGAGCATGACGGTGCCAACAAGGTACGTATCTTCACAAGACCAAAAGCAGGGCGTCAATCGTTGTACATTGATACATCTCAAGCGTTGCTGACGTCTCTGACTTCCCAAGTCCGCGTAATAGCCTGGCAGAAGCTTGCATCAAAGCATCGAAGTCTTTCCATAAAAACACGAGGTGAATGAATGACTCGATTGAACGCCCCATTGCCTGGTCCCAAGCAATCAGAACAAGGACACGCCCAAAATGACAAGGATTCCTGAGACTCAACTGGAAGCAAGATCTAGGTTACAACGACTTGTATACCCGAGCATGCTTCTAGCTCAACTGTGGTGGCAGATTGTATGCAGGCTGCGCTGCTGTCATGGATCCTCATTTGAGAACTGCGAACGAACTTGACTTCAAGTAACCCCTACGAAGACCTCAACTTTGCATTACAGCGACCCCGGAGTGTGCATCAAACAGCCCCAGGCCTGTGAAGATGACATGGAGGTTCTTGTCTAGTCAGCTCACCAAGCGCTTCAATCAGCTTCATGACCACCTGGCCCTTGTCGTGAGCAATCATTATAAGGGCGATGTAACCTTGCAAAGCCCTGAACACATAGTAGCTCCCCTGCATCCAAAGAAACCGGATGTCTTCAGACAGCAGCTTCAGATCCTGGCTAGATTATGAAACAGAATATAGCCAGGGGCTGTTCCTCCTGAAGGTTTGCGTGCATTTTCAACAGGCCCTTTCTTTGAAAGCGGAAGGACACAGAGGGAGCGCACACCGACCAAACCGAACGGATCTCAGGACTGGACAAGTGCCCTTTCAGGAAATTGGAGACGCCACCCTCTATTCAGTTCCCTCAAGTAAGTTCAGGGTTAACTTACAACGTTCTAGTGACTCCATCCCTGAAACAAATGTTGGCAATGTTATAAGGGAGCGCTGCACAATTGGATTTAAAAGAAGAGAAGAGGACTTTCTGTACGGGCCAACTTTCACTTAAGGACTTACATCAAATGTCAAAATGAGCCAATGCTTTCTAGGTCATAGAAGACTTACTTTGAGGAAGCAGAGGAAGGAACCGAGGAGCGATCCGGCAACGCCAGCAAGTGTGAAGAATCGGCAGTTGAAGATCATCTGCAAGTGTCATAAAAGGGCAGAAAGCTATCACATTGTGTGGGACAGAAGCATGAGATTATTGGAAAGGCCCATTGACATGTTGACATGTAACGATTCAACCAGAACAAGTGGGGTAAATTTGATTGAGGTAAGTGGAGGTGGGAGCCAAAGAGAAAACAATTCCCGTATGTTCACTCACAGATCTCTGTACAGTTAGGCCAGGCAGGCAATGCAGGGAATTACACACGCTGTCAGTTTCAACAACGTTTTGGTAACTTCATCAAGCAGCTCTCAAGTCCTGATTAAGAGCAGGGGTCTAGGACAGTGGGAGCTGCTCTCTTCTTATTTAAAAGAATGCTCAGTAGTGGTCTCAATCTTTGACATTGTGCACTTTCCTAAGGCGACAGGCTAACCTTCCCCTTGCAATCTTGAATCATCCTTTACAATTGAAGAAGATGACTGCACGTCAACATGGTTAGCAACAACTGAGGCAATGCAACGCACCTGCTCAATCCACCGCTCTGTGGCCTTCTTCGCACGCACTGTGTTCTTTGCCTCCTCCCATTCATCCTGCGTCAGCTTCGTCTCTTCCTCCAAAACGACCAGGCCGCCAGGCTCCATGTGGACTCCATCCAGCACACTTGCCTGGATTGCACCAGTGCCCCCCCTCCCAATCCTTGAGCTGGACTTGGATTGCCAGGCTATGTTAGGTTGCTTGCCATAGAATGCTGTCTTGGTCAATGCATTCACAGGATTGGCAGCATTGTAAGAACGATGACTGGCTCTCTTGGTGGACTTGAACGTTGAGCGGAGTCCTGCGTTGCTTGGGACTGACGCCTGGGGGCGTCTCCATTCAGAACAGATGAGGCTTTGGAGAGGTGACTGCAATGCAGCAGCCTTTGGTGCTGCGAGGACGCGAATTGACATCTTAGAAGGTTTCTGGACACTACACCAGCTGATCAGCAGAGCACTCTTTCAAGTTTCAGTTCAATGCTGTGCTCCGGATTTCAGGTGAGATCACCCCTTGCGCAATTTCGACAGCCGGACAGGTAGTGCCAGGCAGATCTGCGAATATGCAGCTGCAGGATGGAAGGAAGCCCCGCTTTGGAAGGGAGCCCTGTGCCGCCAAAATCGAGCTACCTATGTGGAACAGCCAAGCTGAGCCCAGCTCCAGCTTCTGCTTGCACTGCAGCAGATCTCCGCAAAGTTGTGAGGTGAAGGCTGACGTCATTGCGTGCCATGTGGAGCACATGGCTTTGGGGGCCGTTCGATGAAGCGTTCGGAACCTCATCTAGGGCCCCTAGTAGGGGAGTGCGAGCGTTCGGACCTCGCCGGCAAGGCGCATTCACACCACAACTTGGAGAAGTTAGAACCAGCTTTAGCCATGCAGGGCAGCTGAGTCCTGACTGGGCGGATATCTGCTGCAACGTTCTTCGGCTTCAAGTTCAATTGGGCGCCTGCCAGTCACTTTTCCATTTTGCTTGGACGCTGCTTACCTACAGGTACTTCCCCCAGCAAGTACTCTCTTCAGCTTTCAGGTTTTCAACAGTAGAGCGCGACGTTGGGCTTTGGAAACGCAGCATCTGGCAATGAGGACAGTTGACTTCAGTTTCATGCATTCTAGTCGGTTGTGCAGAAAGAAGGTGTAGCGCATGCCTTCGTAGATTGCCAAAGCCCTGCCAAAGATTCAAATTGCACAACCAGCATTACCACCTGTTTTTGACTGAGAAAAGCAATTGTTTTCTGCCAGCTTTTCCGCTCACTTGACAAGAGTCCGCCGCTGAACCTTGCAGACTAGCCTTTGCATAAACAAGCCACATCATTGAAAATGTCACCAGGGCGACAATTGGCACGCTTGGCGGTTGCACATGTAAGTTCAAAAGGGCTACGTCCCCTCTTTCTTCGGTGCGCCTAATTCGTGCACGTTACTTTTGAGTGTAAAGTTTCTGGTACAACCGACCTTGTTGAAAGATTCGCTGCTGCAGTTGGTGGTGGCAATCGATATCTACTACTTATTCGCTCCCCTTATTGTACGCTTGATTGAATTTGACCGCAGGAAGTGGTGGTCGAATCACTTTTTTGCTTGTGCACTTTGCACTCATCATGTCCTTCAAGCACAGGTTACAACTTAGTAAGCTCCATGGTCCTTCCTGCAGGTCCGGAAGATCCATGCAGCAGCAGCAAAAGCAGGGCCGGCGCCTTCTGCGGCGAATTGGTTAGCCGGTAGGCCATTTCAAGCCATTTTGTTTGTGAATATGCTGGAGATTTCAGCAAGACAAGGTGCCCTTATTGCATCCCGTGTCCAAAGTTCCTTGTCAACACATCAACCTGTCTGTTCAGTGGGGCAATGTGTTGGCACCACCGCTTCGTCAATTGGTCATGCAACTTTGAGCGGCAGCTCCCCCGGGTCCATTCCGGGTGACCTTGTGGTGCGCAAACGTCAGTGATCCCAAACTTGGTTGCGAGGAAGTCAAGCTGCGGAGACATGCCAATCAAGAAAGACAGCGGGGCTGTGACATACCAAATGCAACAAGGCACAGAACTGAAACAGTACCTGTAGGTTAGTATTTGTTAGTTTAAATAGGTAGTAGTCATCTCCAGGACGACCCAAGTACATAGTTAGATATGCTGACCAATGTCTTCAGGGAGTGTCTTGCCTACCAGATATCTGCACCAACCAGATTCTATCCTTTTTCAGGTGGGGCAGCACTTAGTGCCGCAGAATGCCAAGTGGCAGCGTCTCAATGGCCTGCCCAGGGGATCTTCCTGCCACAGTTCTTGCGAAGCACCGTCGCAATGGGCTCTTCCAGGATGGACGTTGTCCCCATTCACTGGACCCTTGTACAGAGGAGCTTCACTTCGAGCGCAGCACGAATGGCGACTGCAGAGTCCAATAAAGCATCGGAGGTGGGTAGATATACCTCTTAACATATCCAAGATACGATATCAGTGTCGGCTTACATTCAAATGTGAGGCGCAGTGGTTGGTCGACCTACAGCGAGGCTGGAAAGCTTGCGCAGAGAGAGTCTGATGCCGAAGTCGAAGATTCTCACTGTGCTTCCACAAAACTAGTTCATACTCCAAGAAGTTCGCCCAAGTCAGGAGAGAAGGCCCAAGCTTTTGCGTTTTGTCTGCATCGTGGAGAAGATGTTCTCCTCAGAGGGACTTCTGGAATAGCAAGCCTTGCTGCAATGCCTGCTGCCAATCTATCGACCTTCCAGGCTTCTCATGGTGCTGGACGGCGAAGCTTCATGTTGCTTTTCCGTGATCCCTGAAAGGGGTCGGTCTCAAAAATGGCATCAGTAGCTGGGTGTAGCGAAACCCCTCCGGGCTTGACTGTTCAAATCCTTTTTTAAGATCAGGGCGCTTTCTACCGCAGGAAGCGGCGCGACGAGACAGCGAGTTGCAGCAGGCGGAGGATCCGTTCGACACCATCACCGACCGGATTCCGGAGAAGCCCGTCTCGGTGGCGGAGGGGGCGTCGTACACAGTAGTCATTGTCGCGTTCTTGGGGCTCGCGGCGGCCGCCATGTTCTATGTCGCTAAGGAGCTGCTGATCGAGCCGAAAGAGTGAGCGTTCTTCTGAGATTCGTGGTATTCTTGTGCTACAATGTTCGTTCGGGACCGCAAAACAACATGGGGTCAGAGCGTTCCTGGGGCTTGCGGCAGCCGTCATGTTCTACGTTGCAAAGGAGCTGCTGATTTAACCAAAAGAGTGAGCGGTCTTCTAAGAATTCTGCCCTTTGCGTGCAACAATCTCCGTTTGGGGAGCGCCAAAATAGTTGAGCTGCGTTTCTGATCTGTTAGACATCCGCAGAGATAGAAGTGGAGGAAAGAATGAATGGACGTGCTTATAGCTAAGTTTCATCTTCTGCAGACAATGCCTTAGCGTAGCTTAATTCTGTCAAGGGGGTAGTCATCATTACCTGAGCACTTGCAGCGGTATGAGTGGTCGACATGGGTAAAAATTCCGAATTCTCCCTCCCAGACGCTGTCAAACTCCGCCTCCAGGATGGAATTGGGGAGTTCGCGGGTTTGAATCGACACCATCACAGCGAATGTCGTCCGGGAATCGCTAGAAAAGAATTGCATTTTTTCCTCGGTGTTCGTTGGGATTTCTTGAAGCACGCTTTCGGGGAAATAAATTCGTACAATTCGCTTCTCTCTCCACTTTGAAAGGTGGCACTGGCTTTGTTATCATGGGGCGTCCCTGACGCACCCCACCGTTCGCGCAGGTACAAGGTGTTCAACAAGGCCCTAGACCGAGTTAAAAACGACAGTCAAGTAAGAACCGTTCTCGATCTTCTTCCTGCTTGTTGTGTTCGTTACCAATTCAGTTTGTCCTCATTGTGGTCGTTCGACGTCAAGTCGAGCCCGCAGTGAGGTCCTGCCTGTACCCTCCGCTTCCCTCCGTCCAGTCACGGCGATCAGAGGAACGGCTATCTTACGGACAGAGGTGCTGGCCAATGCTCTGGCTTCCTGCGATGACGTTGCTTCGTCTGGATCAGCTGTGTACGATTCACTCCTTGTCCTTTTCAACGGGGTTGCCACGTCGGTGTACACCGACGGGCATGCAATCTCCCGAGGAGGATCTTGCCCGGAATCTTCTACAGACGATTTATTATAATAAGTTTACTGCATTGGACTTTGTGTTCCCGGAAGCAATCCAACAACATCTGACCGATTTGTTTCACTTCCAGGTCGCGGTGCGAATAGGACGGCCGATCACGGGGTACGGTTCGGAGAGCCGAAACCGTGCTGCGCGGCAACGGATCCGGCACAATATCACGAAGGATGAGGACGGAACGGAACGCGTGCAGGTGAGGTAGTACATTTTTGTCTCTTCCCTCTTCCACGCCTTCACCCTTCACTGCGTCCATTTTTTCTACCGCAATCACAGCTCTCATGAGCGGAGTCGCTTACTTCCTGTTTCTTCAGCGCGATGCTCTACTTTTCTTTACCGTTACGAATTAAGTAGGAGCCAAGGCGTATGTCTGTGAGTTGAAGGTAGATCGCGAGCCGTTATCGTTCTTCATGTGCAGCATACTTGCAATTGGAGAATGTGCAGCTTCGATCAATGTCATTCAGGTCTCTCAACAAAGCCGCTAAATAAGGCTTGCCAGCCGAGAGGGATGCAGTTTGTCTAGCAAGGTCTTGCAAGTCGGACCCGAGCATGGGTCCTGCTTTGCCGGCCCTTGCGCTGGCGTCTCCATGTTTCAGAGGCATGACTTTGATTGTTACACATGGTTAAGCCTCTCGTTGGGACCGCCCCGCACCAGGCTTCCCGCCTTCATCAATCAGCGCCTGTTGTCAAAAACCCGGCTCTTAAGCAGCACTTAAAAGAGACATAGTCGGCCGACTGACATCCCTGCCTCGTTCCCTTCTCGCAGGTGCAATTTTTCCTTCGGGGGCCGAACGGGACGGGCATGGTGACCTCGGAAATGTTCAAAGATCAAGAGACGCGGGACTGGCAGTTCACGTATCTCATAGTCGACATCACTTCGCCAGTTCCGTCTCGCTTGATGCTCGAGTCCTACCTCGGTGGGCCTGCTGGTGCCGGCGGCTGATTGGCTCACTGAATCTGGTGCATCGCTTTGGGGCCTCGATACTTCGAGATGTTGCAAATACACAGATTTCCCTGACACGAGATCAATCCTGTGGGCATGGCTTACATTGGGCGTTGCATTTCGAAGCTCCAGAAATGCTCATTCTGATCAGTGAGTCCGAGTATTTTTGAGAAGGACCAAATGCAATGCAAGTTCAGCGAAAGTGGGCCTGCAAGAACGTCCATTTCCTGGAGTCGACATGCGTGTCCTACGCCCACTTTAAAACCGGGCGTCCAAAGGCTATGTTCCGGGTCGAGTCATGCATGCTGATGTCAACTAATTGTTACTTTCAACGGTTAGGGCCGCATGCCACCACATTTTACTGCACGTCGATCCGTCCCCGCTCTACAACCCAAGCGTGCTGCAAGTAGCAACCACCGGCCTGCAAAGTGGTTTGGCCGAGTGAATTCAAGAATTCTAGCTGCCACCACAATTCCGGATCATTCGGAAACGGATAATTTTCCCGTAGCATCCGCATGCACCAAGTGCCAGTTTCTCAACAAGAATAACTTCTTGTTCTGCCAGTGACATGCTAGCTAATTCGAGTTAAGCATGAATGTGATATTGCATGGGTGACACCTACCTTAGCCTCTATGGCCCCTGGCCCGGTGCCCGTCCGATCATAGGCGGGACTCCAGACTTGCTGGGTCATTGTATGTCAGCCTCTGCCTACGGCTCCCAATTATTTGAGTAGATTGCTACCGCTAGCGGTTACGGCTCTTGCAGATCGCCGTCGGAGCTTGCCAACCGCAGTGTGTGATGTATGATCTAAACCACATGCCTAGCTTGCGAGCCATGCAACGACGGCGACGCTCCACGTGTCAGATCTCGAGTCCGCCGGCCAGTGTTCATTCTATTCTTCTCAGCACGCACCTACAGAGATGCAATTGTCAGTAGAGCATCGACCTTTGTAAGAAATGGTCGCATATGCACATCTCCAGCCTCTTGACATGGATCGATCGCTCATGATGACGACATCAAAGTCCTCGTGAAAGATCTGCCTGCTCACTTGAATAAACCTCAGCGGCCGTATAGGCTGTATTTCAACTAGACGAGGTTTTCAAGGTCACGTCTTTGGCTTAGTAACAAACGGCCATGAACACTTAATCTGAAGAGCAACGTATTGTAGTAGTCATACTATGTCTATGAACCAATAATTCCCTGCTTTCCCACCTCGAAACTTCCGTCTACACAAAGTGGGACCGACAGAGTCGCATCCAGCGCAGCTGGACCAGTTGGTGCGTTCGTGCGTCTGTTAAGTCCTTCCTGCTCGGGAATACGAGGCCCTTGAATCATCCCTTACGAGCTTAAACGGACTAGCCCATCAGCAGCCATGCCTTACCTTCTTGTGCATACAAGGCTCTTAGCTGATGCTAGGGTAATCCTCTCCTGCGCTCTTTTATCAAACACGTCCTGTCGGCCATTTGTTATCCAAAGGAGAGTTCCCTACAGACATCTCGTAAGCTAGCCGCCTGCGCTTCCCCTTCCCTGATCATAAAGAAGCGGAGCAAGCCTGCAGCCATGGCGCTGACGTTGCCCGTGAGACGGTGTCTCCTGTTACTGACGTGGGTCGCCTTAGCGGGCTCCCTGTGGAACCATAGGAGATGTGCTCGAGAGAGCATGGCCCCAAGTAAGCCAACTTTCTCACATTTGCTGCTTTTGTAAGCTTCACGTGTGCCATGAACCCGTTGTGAATCCCATATGGCTACGATACAGTGAACAATCTGGTCTATCCTTCAGTTTTCTGTGGTTTCTCATCCTCCGGCAGTGAAACTCCGTCAGAATGGCAGGGTAGCAGAGACAGCATCTGTATCTGAGCGGGTGTCCTTTCTCGCACTTTACCCAGGCCGCTGCAAATCAGCGCGCCTTTGCCTCCTCTAACTCTTTTCTCCAACATCCATCGGTGCATGGGGTTGCTACGATTGATCAACAAACAGACTTCAAAACATGGTGGGCCGAGCCAAATGTCAAACATACTTCACTTCAAACAGTAAAGTGCAATAGATCTTCTTTCCTGTAAGTCGCGTCTACGGAAGATTCTTCTACTGCCGAGCAACAAAAGAATCAGACGCATCCGCATGATCCAAACCATCCGCACTACTTTCGGCACTTACCCCCCTTTAAAGGTAAGTCAAATCTGATTCTCGTTGCATCGTTGAGTGTTCTGATACGGAGTTGCTTCTTGCACTGCAGGCCAGGAACCGGTCCCTTGGAGCGTTCCTTCGGGGGGCATCCGGCCGCTCGGGGAAGAGCCCCCTACGGCGGTGTGGAGGGGGGGCGAATACCAGCTGGAGACAGCCAGTGCTGAGAGCGGGGGGGAAGCGGTGGATGAGAAGCAGCAAAGACGTATGGGCAGCATTCAAATAGAGAGCAAAGCAAACGCCGAGAGCGTCCAAGAGGAAAACACAGAGGCAATTGACAGTCACAAAGAAGAGGATCGTGATACGGACAAACAGTTTGAAATACGGGAGAAGGTCGCGTCACAGGAAACTGATAACGGAGAAGAAAGGACAGAGGAACAGGATACACAAGCTGACAGGAGCACTCACGAAGAAGGCAAACAAACGGACGAGCTCTCCGAAGATCAGGGACTCACCCAACGGAACGCCTCCACGTGTCCTCCCGCACCCGCCGGCGGCCCTCCGCGCTTCTACCCCGCGCCGCGCGGCCGCACGCGCGCGCCCACGTGCGCGTGCACGCCGGTCGCGCCGTTTATTCTGCTGTCGATGCAGCGGTCCGGCAGCGGCTGGTTCGAGACGCTTCTGAACAGCCACCCGCACGTGCGCAGCCACGGGGAGGTTTTCAGTAAGAAAACGTGGCGTGGCGCGCGCGAGCGCGCGCGCCTGGATGACGTGTACAACCTGGGGCGCGTGGCGCAGGAGACGGAGTGCCTCCGGGCGGTCGGGTTCAAGTGGATGCTCAACCAGGTGAGGGGGAGCGCCCTAAAACTCACGGGGCCGATTGATCCTTGGATCACCTGCAAAATTCGAATCACATGTGTTCGTTTCTGCACCGGCTTTGGGGCATTTCATGAAGCAGCTTTCAATATATGACCACGTATCCTGTGGGCAAGGACCAAACGCGTTTTACGAGCCCGGGCGACCGTTTCACTGAGGTATTGAACGCGAGTCATTTCGAGTGCTTGGATCCCCAAGGTGGGCAGTCCATTGGAATCCTTGCTCCGAAAGCTGCCTCTCGACAAGAACGATGGCAAGCAGAGAAGCAGGGTCCGTACGAAGAAAGAGAGTTTTGTATTCACGGTTCTGATCACTTAAGAAGAGCAACGCAACCTACGAATCCGGGCGGGGAAAAATAGCACCCCCGAACCCGTTGAAAGAACGAAGAAAGCCTTAACACGACCTTTACCCCTGCACTTCACCCAAATTCTAACAGAAAACGACACCTTCATACCCCTTTCACGTTGTGAATTGTGCCTTTCATGTCAGCCCAATGAGTTTCACTGAATTCGACGTGGCAGGGCGTAATGGATCACTGGCAGGACTGGCTTGAGTACGTGCGCGCGCACGGCGTGTCCGTCGTGGTGCTGTTCCGGCGGAACACGCTCCGCCGGATGGTGTCGGTCGCGGCCAACGGGTACGACAAGCAGGCCAAGCTGGTGGACGGAGAACAGCACAAGAGCCACGTGCACTCCGCCGAGGAGGTACGCACCGGAACCGTAGTACAACCGGAAAGCCGAAATTTCGCCGTAGACTGCAAGATGTTCCTGTTTGTTTTGCATAAACAGAGGGCTTTTGGCGCATAGACATGGTCGGTTACGGGCTGGTTAGAAAAACCAGATTCACGTACGAACATTCACCCTGTTCAGCAGCCGAACGTCGACCATGATAAGGGCTCCTGCGTAAGGAGCCCTTATGGTAGACATGGAATTGGTACTGAATTACATACTTTTGATCTGAGAACTGATGTCGACCTTCTGGATTCTGACCGAGAATGAGACGATTGAGAATGACCAGCTTAAGCGACAGAGACCGCGAAGTTACAGTCTTGATAACCCACCTGCTTTAAGTACTTCATGTGTTCAGTTCGGCCCAGCATAATGAAGAGAGCAAGCAAAAGCAGGATCTCGACGCACAGTGCGATGCAAGGATTGGATGTGCGTCTTTGAAGAAATGCTTATGCTTATCCGTTTCCGTTCCGCGTGGCGCATACGGGAATAGAGCCGGCGGAACTTTGGTTCCCAGGACGGCGCCTAGGGTCTCTCTGATGGGATGCTTCAAAGTCACAGTGCCTGTTCGGTTCCGTTCCGCTCTGTGCACGCTGGCGGAATACAAGCCAGCGGCTGGACCCAAACCGTGTGTACTCGTTTCAGGGCAATCGCTTCCCACTCAAAGGTATCCGTCTCGTTATGCTTTGCGCAGGAGAGACGTACGGGTAAATGATAGCCCGGTTGAAGATCGTTGTGAGGCCACTTCGATTTTAAACCTACTCAGATTTTCAGGCTATTTTGGTCTTGAACGTTGTGTCAGACCATTTTGATCTTAAAAGCTGAATTTCTGAGATCAAAACGGCCTCAGCCAACGATCTTAAACTGGGCTTTGATTTATAGTGATATATCGACGCCGGAGGTTCACAAGTGAATCTGGAATTTGACCATGTGGTGTTTTTTTCGCAGCGGTCGCTTCGATTAAGACGTTCCGTTCCGCAGGAAGAGCGCTGTCGGAATACAGGCTCTGTTTGATCGCTTTGCGGCGACCGCTTCTCATTCAAAGGTTCCGTTCCGTCCCGTCCAGCGCAGGCGGAAAAGCTGGCGGAATGCAGGCCAGGTGTGTTCGCATCGCAGCGATCGCTTCGCAATGAAAGCTCCCGTTCCGTTCCGCCTTGTGCAGGCGGAAAAGCTGGCGGAGTACAAGCCGGAGCTGGACCCCCGCACTCTGGTTGCCAAGCTGCGGTCGGTGCAAGCGACGCAGGAGGGCGCGCTGCGCATGCTGGCAGGAACGCGCCACGTGGTGCTCTATTATGAGGACGTCGTGGCGGATCCCAGTGTGAGCCGCTGCCAAACATTGCCGCCCCTCGCCAAAAAAGCGCGTTTCAGATTTTTGATATCAAAGTCACAGCTCATGAGTGCAAGCTGTTCAAAATATTTCGGAAGACTGTGAGGGAGCTTCTAAACATGCTTCAGCGGATACTTCCCAGCTTTACAGCGACCTCTGGCTTCTATTGTGCTGAACCACGTGGCACGAGACGTTGCTCTGATTTGACGTTTGGACTATCAGTACCGGAATGATTTTAGATCTTCATCCAGTACTACAATCAATGCGCATACTGTTCTCTTCGTGCAATTTCGTTTTTCCCCCGCCGATCTCTCACATGTTGCGGTCCGCTGGTGCGATACTGGAAACAATCAGAGTATGATAACTCTAAAAAATCTGTCGTGCGCTCAGTTCGACCACGTGCCAGAGACTGGGGCATACGCCCCTCCGTCGTTCGTTGCTGCTCACTACAAATCAGAGCCCGTTTTTTGAATTCCCTGGGATCCTCTCTCAATAAAATTTGGGCGGTTACGGTGATTGAAATGTGGTTCGACTTTGGATTGATCAACGCTGACGCTATTCCATAATAGACCCGAAGAATTCATCGCTTCCCCTGCCCACAGATGGTGGACCGCGTGCAAGACTTTCTGGGCGTGGCCCCCCGCCCGCTGCGGAGCAAGCAGGTGCCTATTCACACCCAGGGTTTGGAACACCACGTGGCCAATTGGGACCAGGTCGCGGCCGCGCTCGCGGGCACGCCGTACGAGGCGATGCTGTACGAGTAGCTTGCAAACACGTGGCGAAACTGCAGTTCACCGTTCACCCTTCACCGTTATCGATTAGCCGTCCCTTTGGAACCTACTGTTCGCGGATCCCAACGACGTTAATGTCACTTGTTCAGGCACCTTTCAGACTCCTTTCGAACTGTCACCTTTAACCGGATAATTTCACTTAGGATGTTATGCCAAGCAGCGTAGCTCCCTACTACAACCGTATCTTCTGAAGTCCAGTCTTCCAATAAAGCAATTGCGGGCTGCTTGAGGGTGTGAATCCAGGTTGTCAGGCCCTAGGGAAGAAACACCAAACTAGCTCTGAGGTCCAGATTGGAGTCAGCCACATTGAAACATGTTTTTACTTTTCTTGCCTCAAGCACTGGGTGTTCACGCCCTTGGCCAGCTCGGCCGGGCTCTAAATTGTGCACCAAAAGTCAAAATGTGTTGAATGTTCGTACGTAAGGAATTTAAGACTGATAAATTGCACGTCATGAAGACGTGACGCTCTGCAAGGTTGGCAATTATTTCAATTGGAAAAACATGCCAATTACGGCCTTCAGCTAAGATGGAGGGAAGCCGATCGATGTATCTTTATCGATTATTTTCATATCCCAAGCTAGCGCGCATATAGCGTCAAAAGCTGCTCGAGTGTCTTCACATTGATATGGCTCATCAAATGCGTGCAAATCTCTCGGGCTTCACCGTTGTGATGAATGATCTTGCAAGTCAAGCGAACCATGAATGATCAATCGCCCCACGTCTCGACTCAGTCAATCTTCGTTCCATACGGCTTATCGTTAAGTTTCGGCCCCTCCGGCCATCATGGTTGCTTTAAGTTGTTTGAGAGTCTCCCGGAGAATGGGGATTTTGGGTGGAATCTGAAGAATGTTCCGGGCTGCGTTTCGAATCAAAGATTGCAAAGCTTGAATAAACAAGCACACGTTATCTTGACACCAGGGTGAGTTTTCTTCACGTCAAGATGCTGAATCTCAACAAATCTATGCTATGCTTTCGTCTTACGAGTCCCCGGCCATTGCTGTTGAAGCGGAGCCTTGTGGGCTACTTCGAACCGCCGCTTTTTCACCCTTTTCCTGAAGTTAGCGGCGGCGAAGCGGTACCTTTCTTACCCAAATGACCTGGACAACTGTAAATGTTATTTTCGAGTACTAGGATCAGATCCGAACAGGGCTTCAGCCCTAGCGAGCATAAATTTATCATACATAGGGCTGCTTTATAATGTGCGGTTCTGATGTGCCTCTCACAACGCAGAAGATTGAACGGCAAGAGGTCTTTCAACCGCAAGTAAATCATCAAAGCTTGCTAGCTTCGGGGCCTCCTCTTTTGGTAGAGCTTGATCAACTGATGTAACTGCTAACGGTTGCAAACCTACCAGTCGCCCGAGTTTACTCGGCGTTGCCGTTCTCGTGCCGAGCGCAAACGCCTATATTTCGAAATAAGAGAGACTGGCCCTTCTTGATCACATGACGGACCCGTCACCATCGAGAGCTCGATCCTAAAAGGGCTGCGGTTGCAGAGAGCGTCAGACTATGTATACCCCACACCGCGACGTTAAGGAATGGGCGCCAGTTATAAGTTGCTACGAAGGACATGTCGTCACACAAATAGGGTGGGGACCGGGCGGCTCAATAGTTCAGTTGTTCTATCCTCGATCCTATCGCTTTTAGCTTCGACTTGGTTCATCTGTATGTTATGCTTCGGCGCTTTGCACCCCCGTAGACGTAGCACGGTTTGTATTCCAAGAAGGGGAACATGATTGCATCGAACGATGATATAAATACAAGGGAGCCAGCGGGAGGTGGCTGTTTCTGTAAGCCGCTCTTCCTTCTACGCGCGAAGGTTTTGCAGCCACCTCTTACATGGCTCTTTGCAAAAGTACGGCGCTTCCTTGAACTCAACGTCTTGGGACAGTCAAGCCTTACAAAGACCGTCAGAGATCTCTTACCTGACAAAAATTGATTCTTCTCGGGAGCATCGCAATTACTTAGAGCCTTTTATTAAAGACTGTCTTGTTTAAGAAACAAGACGGGACAGGCTGTCATAGCTGATTCTGTACTTCTTTCAATTAAGAGAACCTCTCTACACCGCAGATATTATACTGAACAGAGTTTCTAGAACGGGTCGTTCGACGCGTTAATGGGCGTTGCACTGACGCTGCTAATGTACTCTAGTGGGCTGACTACATATCAGAACTCTGATTCGCTGGTTTGCCAAATCTGCTCGAATCTACCATTCAAAAAGGGGCGAACGCCGCTCAAACGACAGACGGTCAAAAAACTCTCAATCAATTGTCCAGCATTCGGAGGCGAGAAGCAACTATCAACCTGAGCACATCACTTCTTTGAGAGCACAGGTTCAGCGATCTGACAGCATCCGCATTGACTGGCCACCAACGGTGCATCGGACACACCTGCCGGAGCTTGCTAGTGCGTCGACGCACGTGGGCGAAGCGCGAGAAGGGCGACTAGTGAGGTGAGTTCCAACAACAGGTTGAAAAAGTTCAAAGGGTGTGAGCCATTTGAGAAATGTATTAAATGCCTTGTTGGCAACCAGCAAGTGCATTGCAAAGAGTACTTCGAAGCGCTACAAAACGTCCGCTAGAAAGGTGCCCCATAACAAGTCACTCGAATCCCTTGTAAAGGCCTAAGCGGCACTGAGGCTCCTCTGTTGTCAACAGACCGCTTTCAGTGAATGACGAGATGTGTCATAGGAACTGCCAGTTTTCTATTCTTATAGATTTAACCTTCGAGGATCCACCTGGACTCTGATGTTGATTGAAACAAATGTAAGCGTGAAGAAGCCTCTGCAAATTGTAGGCAAAGAATGTGAAAGCAGTGCTGTTGGACTCTTCATACGCACTTCATCCTTATTATATACTATGTCCAGAATCATCTTTATCTTTAAAGTGGACAGCCCAAATCTAAGGATCACAGGATGCTCTCGCTACTGACGTCCACCTGGCATGGGCTAACGAGCACCTGACCAAAGGGCACCGTAGCAAATATAGGTGTCCGATCTTACGGAAATTTTTCTCTCTGACTAGATTCTTGTGGAACAAGAGTTACGTCAATGTTGTTCGAAACAATCTCCAATGTAATTCTCATCGCTTTCGCAGACGAGACGCTAATAGGATGGCGGTCCGACTCAGCGCTTGGTTTCTTGTTCTGGCCTTGATGACGCCATTCACAGAGGGCGCACCGAACAGGTAAGCTGGAAGGCGGACGGAAAAGGTTACCACCGGAACGGCGGAATCACTAAGCACCTGTGTCGATTGTTTAGTGACTCCGTTTAGTACAATAAGCGCTCCTCAAATTGTTTCTGTTTCTGAGAGGAACAAAACAAGAAATGATAAAAGATCATAGACGATAACTGGATCATAGACGTCTCCACAGAAAATACAGATTAGGCCGGTGCTCAGTCATACCCTGAGATCGACTCGCTAGGCTCTGACTTGGGTTCGAGCTGTTTCCGGAATCGGGCACGCTTAACAAAGCCCAAAACGGAAGGTGTTAGAGTTCCGAGCACAAACATCCCATCTCAAATAAGTGACACGTTTTGAAGTTTTGACCGGCAGCCCGAAAGGCGCGGTCAAGAAAACCCTAGTGGAAAGTGTCAAGGGTTGAAGTCTAATCTGCTGTCCTGATCGAGTGACACAACGCTTTTTTGTATTCCACAGCACCGGCGAGACCATACATCCCAACCTCACTCCGGGCCTCGTCTCCACGGCCGGTATGGATTGCAACCTTTGAAGATTCAGGTTCTTATGGTTTGAGAGTTTTGGTACCATTTTTGGTTTTAGGGCCCGCTCTCAATCAGACTGTGATGTAACTGCTGACAGCGCTTTTGGGCTTAGAGGTGTTTGAAAGCGGCAAAGAAGAGAAGCAGGTGAGAAGTTCCTACAACCTGATCATGCTTGTAGTTCCTCGCCGCATGCCTCATCTTGAGCCAGATTGAGTTTCGAAGTGTTTGCGACAGTGTTTCAACTGAGTCGTATCGCATTACAAAAGCTGACAGTTCCCCGATAGCTTCTTGGGTGTCTGAGTTTAAATGCATGCAATCGCGCCGATCCGTCATTGAGATTATTCAGAAAGGTTCCACACATGAATATCAAACTGAATAACACTGCAGGTAAGTTTGCCGTCTTGAACCATGACATCGGCATCAGCCCCATGCACGGCACCCCGGTTCCTTTCACCAACAAGGTGCTCATGATTGACCGGTGAGCTGCTTCACCACAGGAAGGTTTGGCTGCTAACTAGGTTCAATAACCACACTTCAGTCTGGTTCTTTGACCAGTAAACGGGTTGTAGCCATGTTCAAAACCTGGTTACTGATCGAGTCTGGTCATTGGACACTTAAACCCGAGTCAGCCCGTAACCGACTGCGGTTGACTGCCAAAAATCCCTGTGCACTACTTTGGGTCGATCACACTTCAAGCCATACACCGAAACAGAGTGTCGCAAATAGGCTCAAGGCCACCGCTCTGCGAGACGCTTCCGATACACAAATTTCATCATGAAGGCGCTTCTTGGAAATTCCTTTTCAAATGGTTGCGTCTTGCAAGGAATGTTGCCAGCAAAATGTAGTCTGTTTTCTGGTTCGACTAACAGGAAACCTTGGATCCCGGGGCCCTGAAACCCTGGTAAAGGTCTCGATCCCTAGTTTAGCCAAAAACCGAAAATCCTAAGACTTTCTTGTACGACAGACCGACCTTTACTTACTGATTTCCTTCATATCTGCACCCATTTCCGTAGCAGCATGCGTCCTGAAGCAAATGAACGGGTGTGACTTTTCAGGACTTTAGAACCTCAAAGGTCCGACCCACCTTTTCCTCGTTCCTTACCTGTCTTTCCGATGCTTGCAGAACTGACCCAGGCCCCTCAAAGCTGCACCTTTCGGACGGTACTGACGCCTATGCGGGCGAATTCGACCTGGACAAGAACAGCATCCGGGCGGTTTCCGTTCCGAGCAACACTTGGTGTTCCGCCGGAGCGTACCTCCCGGACGGAACCATCCTGAACAACGGAGGCGGCGACGGGGTGCGTCTTTCGCTCGGCTTCACACTGATCGATGATGTAATGATGACGGAGGTATTGCCTAGATCAAGAAAGTGGCGTAGTTCTGAAATGAAAGTGCTGAGGGAATGGACACGAAAGAGCAGAAGTTCTGCTTCGCTCGATAAGCGCTTTCGCAGTCTCCTGCCGTCGCTGCATCAAAGGCGGATCTGGTAATATCAAGAATCTCCGCCCGTCAAGGTTTCATAATCAGACTGACCGCGATCGACTATCTTAATCTGCTGCTTCTCTAAGAATGCATCTCCTTTAAATGATGTAGTGATTACGTTTGCTGTGTATTAGGCTTTTGGATCTCATCCAGAGTCTTAGACGGCAAATCAAAAGAAGGCTGATCTAACTCCGTCACTTTGGCCCCAATCTCAGAACCCCAGCAGAATGTTAATTAGCCCAATTCAACACGTGTAGGCGTCTCTAAGAGACCAGCCACGCTCTATTTGACTGGGCTGACTAACCCACTGATTGTCCCACTGAGTGACCCACTACGTGACCCACTAACTAGCCTGCTGACGGAACTTTGAATGGACCACCTGTAAGTCAACCACTTGCGAACCTTCTAGTTGACCCACTAACCAATCCACTAATCTCGCCCACTAATGGGACTACCAACCCCCTCACTAACCCCACCCCTAACGGACCTACTAATCCCCCACTGACCCAATACCTAACGGACCTTTCACCCCCCGACTAACCCACCTCCTAACGGACCCCAAAACCTGACCCTCGGTCTAACCCACGATTCCGCGCCAGAGCGGGGGCTTCGAAGCCAACAGCGGCCTTCGGACGTTCACGGACGGCGGCAACCTGGTCCAGGTGTCCAACACCAAGGTCCCCCGGTGGTACCCAACCGCCCACGTTTTGCCGGACGGCCGGGTGCTTATGGTGGGCGGGTCAGACAAAACCCAAAACGGTGGAGGCTCCGCATCCTATGTAAGCGGGAACATAAAACCCGGAGACCCTAAATCTCAAGACCCAGCTCGATCTTAAGACAGAATCTTCTCTGCAGCCCGTGTAAGCTAGAAGACAAAATCTTTTGGAGACGCTGTCCTACAGATTTTTGATGCTATTATCATCTTTAGCTTGCACTTCTTAAAGCTGTATGCTTCGTGAGGGTACGTTCAACCGGATCCACTCGGTTCAGAGAGTCTTCTAGGTTCTCATTGTTCAAGCCGGACAGCTTCGAAGGATATGGACGGACTTAGAAGTCGGTTTCTTCCCGACTCCATCGCCGCTGCCTCGTCTGCTGAAACTGTACTAATCTCTAAAACAAGATCTTGAGCGCCGGACTATTCGTAGCCATATGCAAATCCCCGAACCTCTTTCCTTCAGCCCTAATTTCTCGTAAACCTTCTAGAACCCGGTAACAATACAACGCGTCCACCTCCTACAAAGCTTCCCGACTTCGCCTTCAGAAGCACCCTTATATTCTGGTCCAGATCTCAAACCCGAAAACATTTTCAATCACCCGCGCCGGGCTTGTAAGATTTCATCTCCCCAGATGTGCGACACGTGTACGATCCAACATGCAGGCCTCGTACGAGTTCTACCCGGCCGACGGCCAGGATGCCCACCCGCTGGAGCTGCTCGCGCGGCCCAACGTGGTCGCTGCAAACTTATACCCCTTCGTGCACCTCATACCGGATGGCCGCATGTTTATCTTTGTGAGAGCGCTCTCATCCTCTTTACCTTATCTCAATGTTCTTGCTTTTTCTTCAGAATTCTGCAAGTTTCGTTTAGTTCTTGTCTCTAGGTGATGCATCCCCGCTAAAGAACGCGTTCAAGATGCGAACTCATCCGTTTCAGTCTCGGTGGTTCTTCTCTGTTATGAATAATCGTTCCGATCGTCATTCGATCCCTTGTTTCGTCTGCACCGTTCTCTTTTTCTACGCACCTTTGAGGGGACTATTAAGTACGCAAATCAAAGAAGTCCTTCAACCTTTGCCTCTCTCATTTCTTTGTGATTGGTCTCCGACTGTTCTCCGATCGTTACCTTATTCAGGCTGACTGCCCAGCCACACCTGTTTCCTTTTGAAAGACCTCCAAACGCTCCTTCCAACGAGCCTTATGCGGGCACATTAGTAAGTAAACAAGCAACCTCGTGTTAACATTGGTTTCTTTCAAAGCTCTCACTGCAGCCCAAAAGCAGATCAATACCGCCTTTCCTGCGTCTGAACCAGGCCGCCAAGTCGAGCGTTCTGCTGGACTACAACACCGGAACAACGACCGATCTACCAGACCTCCCCGGAAACTACCGCAATTACCCGCTGGCCGGGGCGTCCATTCTCCTTCCGCTCGACTACAAGGACTCTTACACGGCCAGGTAGGATATGAAAACCGAAAAACCCCTGAAGCCTTGAAATTTATTTTTTCAAATCCTGACATCTAAGACTTAAAAAAAGGGGTCCTGTGTCTGTGACCGTAATGCTTGAGCGGGTGTTCAAGTCTCCCGTTTTGCACATAGAGCACACCTAAACTTCAAAATTGTTGAGGCTCTGAAACCATATGCCATTCAAGCCTTGAGAATATTGAAAAGGGTTAAAAGCTTTGAGAAGCAGACAAATATGTCTAGAAACATAAAGCTCCGGAAGTGAACTTAAAAAGACCCGATAAATTTCTCTACAAGCTGGAGCGGCGGGGACTATATTTTGGGAGCAACACGGACGTCGCGCTCCTGTGTCAAGCCCACCTTGAGCATCGTGCATTTTCGACCTCATTTTTTCATGCTTCAGAAAGACGTTTAAAGCTTCAAAAGGGCACGTAAAGTGTTGACTGGAACGGTCGCTGATGAAGCAAACGATGACACTAGATGACGCACTCAATGAACAGACTAAGCGAACAAATCCTCTAGTGCATGAAGCAACCGTTGCTGAAGAAGTCAAGGATGATGCGCAGAGTAATGGTTTGCGGGGGCGGCAACGGGCAGGTAGGGGCCGACAATCAGGGGGATCCCTCTGCACCGGCATCGGCGTCGTGCGGAACCATCGACCTGAGCCATGACAACCCAAAATGGGCCATCTCATCCTCCGCAACGGTGAGCAGCGACGGTTCCGCCGGAGTCCTCTGGACTCTGCAGAGTTTCCGCCAGAAGCTTCCAAAGTACGCGACCGGCCGCCACTTGGTTCCGCCGGATTCCGCGGAGATTCACCCAGGAGCTGGCTAGATTTGCCGGATATCGGACAAGGCCACCAAGTTCTTTCTGACAGCGGATTGCCGTTGGGATCCGCCGGCTTTTGCCAGACTTCAGTGGAACAGTCGTCGAAGCTTTCTCTTCCATTGAAGATTTAGAGGCGCCTTCTCACATTGTTGGATAGAGTTGAGGTGCTAATCCCGTTTGCGGAGAGATTTCGCCGATTGCTTCAACAAGAGTCGCAAGCGGTTCGCAAAAAGAAATTCCTCGCCTCTTGAAGCTTTCCGTGGCCGTATCCCGTGCAGCCACGGGTCATGGGGTACCTGGTTTACCTTCTGGACGGCACGTGTCTCTACATCAACGGCGGTCTGGTGGGCTTCTCGGGCTACCATTCCTCCACGAAGGCCCAGCATCTACGACCCGACGCACGACACGTGGCAGCAGGTGGAGTCCAAGAGCGACAGCGCGCGTTTGTACCATGCGGTAAGGTTTTCAAAAACGAAGTCAGGGTTCAGCTGTTTGAGTTCTGGACTTTCCTTGCTCTGTGGGCTTTGAAGATTGAAGTCGCCCTTAAACTCGTCACTCTTGAATGCGCAACTTTTCTGAAGCTCAGAGCGGGCTTCGCATCACAGCGAGCAGTCGGTGCTCTGATTCCTTAACGTGGGCGTATGCACTCGCAAGTGCATTTCAAATCGGACGGCAGAAAAGCACGAGTTGAATCTATCGAACGATGCTCGCTTGCCTAACTTGTGCCGTCGTCACGCTTCGGCCATGCCGCCGGCGTGACGCCTACGCCCACTTTAACGTGGCTGCAAGACGCTTCGCGGCAAACCGTCCAACCGTCCTCCAGCTCCATATTCTCTCGCTTGGAAAAATGATAGATCTCCGAAAGAGCTAACTCTCCCAAACTCAGGTTGCGTACCTCATCCCCGACGGCCGCGTCCTGATCCACGGAAGCAATCCCCGTCCTAACTACGACTTCGGTGACGCCAGCCTTGACGTCACCCAGACGTCAGTGGAGGCGTTTTCCCCGTGGTACATCGGGACCAAAGGCCGCCCGACAATTGCGGCGCTTTCTAAGGACGGCGCACTGGGTGGCACGTTCGACCTTACTGTCGCCGTCCCCAGCGAGAAAACTGTGGACCCGACCAAGATCCGGGTCGCGCTCATTAACCCAGGGTTTGCGGTGAGGGGTTGCCATTCACGTTCGTCCACATTGTTCTTTTACCACTGTATGCCAATTTTGGCAGAGTCTATTGTTTTCCAAAATTCACACAAACATTCTGGCCGCAATATGCTACGTTTCGATGGCTGGCTAAGAGGTACACGTAGTTTTAGCGGATTTTTTTCCCGGTCGTCACGCAAAGTCTGGAGATGGCTTGCGACGTAACCGCATGTTATAACCCAATAACGTACTTACAAGTGTTTACGCATTTCGCCACGTTCCGAGCATTACTCCCCTAACGCCGCGCTTCTCTCGAGGGTCTCCCTGCTCACATTCCGGCAGTTTTCGCTTTTGCTACCGCTCACGAGATTAATCGTTGCCTTCGAACTTCTCAACCCTTTAGAGTCTTCTAAGATCCTTCCTGCCTTAAGTCCGGCCTGCCTTCTCTCACGTCTCTCTACTCCTGCCTTAATCAACCCGTTCGTCTCCTCATAGATTCCTGACTTTCAGGCCTAGCTGTTTCGAGATCTTCCGTCTCCATTGAAGAATAGCCTTGATCCTCTTCCCGTCTCGCTTGGGACATCCATAAACCCTAAAGTTTGCTAAAAGCGCAACCCTCAAATTCCTTCTCTTGCAGACCCATACGGTGAGCATGAACCAGCGGTACGTCCGCCTCGCACTCGTGGGCGCGGACGGAAACGCTCTCACGGTCCGCCTGCCGACGAACGCCGCCGTCCTTCCCCCCGGTCCGTACCTGTGCACGGTCTTGTACCGGGGGATCCCCTCAGAGTCCAAGTGGTTCACGATGAAGAAGTAGAATCATCTAGGTCCATATTGTCTTCCAAAAGGCGATCTTTGAAAGCAGAACTAACAGAAAGCGCGATCGTTCCATTTCATAGGCAATCGCTGAAGATAAGTTTCCACATTCTCCTAAAAGTACATGCACATTTTGGAAGACACAAAGCATATAAGGGGCTAGTTAATTGTTTGTGGAGAAACTACAACACTAGGTTCGACATACATTCTCGAACAGTCCACGATTTCCGCACCAATAACCGGTAGGTCAGATGATAAAGTGTCTTCACCCAACTTCAAATTGGCGATATCAACGTGCAATCGTCATATCGGCCGGCCTGGTTGGATTGAGCCCCTCAGGCTCAAACGTTTCATAGATTCGAGATAGCTTGATAAATAGCATACAGATATGCTTTATTCTCACCACTCTCAACGTATTGCTGCGCGGCCGAACAGAAAACTGGGCGGCCTTGGCAGAATTGACAGAAGAGCACTGCAGGCTATGCGCCGTGCCACACCCTGACTGGGGTACAAACCTGAGAGGGTCTTTACTCTGAAGCGGACGGGTAAGTATATGAGACCGCTGCTCTTAAATCTGCAGAGCGTTGCATAGATTAAGTTTTTCCCCCTGAGGTCAACAAAAGAGAACTCGCCGCAACCTTCGAAGTCGAGAAGCTTTGAAAGGTAGAAGGGAATCCCCGTTCGATAATCTGGCCAGGAACCCCAAATCGATGGGTGCAAAAGGTGGTCTAAGAATCTTCGACCTCAAACAAATGACGACCAAGGAAGACCCTCTGATCTATATCTCGCGCAGCATATGTTCTCCCGAGTCTCATCTGGTAAGAAGGATGTAGTACTGGCATAGGCAAATGATCAAGGGCGTGTAATTGGCCTTACTAAAATTTCCCATCAGTTAGTTGGCACTGAAGAGCGGCATGACGCAGATGCAAGTCTTTAGCCTCCTAAGTGGCTATGTTACTCAAATGACTTAGATAATATATGTGGTTTTGAGAGGTGTAGCTAGACGGGCAGTCGACGGGCTCGGCCGTAAGCTGCGGTTCGCTATGCAACTTTGGTAAGCGGCGCGGTATCTGCAAACGCCTCATCTGGTAGACCTGCACGCTGGGACGTGGCATGTCCTGCGCGCACCATGAAAGTAAACATGGAAGCGACGGTTCATATATACACGAACATAACATGCATGCGATGTGAACCTACTGTGAGATCAGCCACAGGAAGCACCAGCCTGGGGTTGCTTCGTATCAGGCCAAATGCTGATCGGATTAGAAGTGGGAAAAACAGCAAAGGCCGGCGATCATATGTTTGTCAATTACTGATGTCCACTGCCCAGATGCATGCGGTGTACTCACACTGAAGCTTGACCGGTTGAATTCGATTACTACAGCAGCCATCGAGTCTAAGCAGTCGTCTGTTCTCCCCCATTTGCAGACCCTACGAGCTTTACGCCCAGTCTCGTGGTTTCCGGAGGATGTCCATCACGTCCGCTTCAGGAGAGCCGGGCGCGGGCTCGACGTTGTAACTCCATGCGATGAGCGGCGGCGCTGCAAAAACATTCATACAACGGCATAATCAGCAACATGCCATCGAAGCGCAAGACCGCTCTTGGAACAGTGTGCGTCACAAGTCTCAAGGGTGCTCGCGCTCTCTGTCAAGATCGGCTTTCATGCAACATCGTGGTTCATGCAAGAGCGAACGTAACCCACGCAACCAGAAGATGCAGCCAATCTTTCGCTTTGCGATCTAGCACGAGTACTGGGTTTCCACAAAATGCTATCCCCAAGTTCTCCTAGCGAAAGTGGGAGGCAGGCAGAGGCAGGAGGATCACAAGTTTGCAAAAAAGAATGCTTGTTGCTTAGATTCCTAATTCCGACTCCGTGATGTATGCACCAAAGAAGAGTGCAGCCTCCAAAGCAGGGCCTGTTCTCAAACACCGGCGATTGTATCTTCGAGACCCACCGGACTTTGGATCTCAAAGACAAAACGACGCTGCCAGTCGCACCTTTCAGCCTTGCAAGCTTTGCTCAGCAAAGACATGGAACACGTTAAGGACTAGCAGGCCGACTGCAGACCGCTGTCAAAACTCAACCGTCACTCTGAATGGTCAAGGTCGGCAGACAATCGAAATTAAAGAATAGCAAGGAAAGGAAGGAAGGAGAGAAACGACCAATGTGGCGCTCACCCGACACCATAATTGACTCGACCCTCCCCCCTCCGTCCAGGCCAAATTTGACCCCCCGGTCGTACAGCAGATTGAACTCCAAATACCGACCTCGCCGGAGAAGCTGCCACTGCCGCTCCTTCTCCCCCCAAAGCCGTGACCGCGCCCTTTCCGCGATCGGCAAATAACTCGGGATAAACCCTTCTGCTACGTCCCTTACAAAGTGCCAAGCCCGCTCGAAATCCGCGTTCGCAGCACGGCCTGAAACGGACACATTCTCCAGATCTTCCGCTCCGCTGGGCCCGCCCACAGTTCCGTCCGTTCCGCTTCCGTTTGGTCCACTTCCGTTCTGTCCGTCGCTCCCGGACTGTCTACCAGACGACCCTTCGGCCGATGCTTTGTCAACACGTGGCCGAACTTCGAGGCCCTCTCTGCCCGACCCATTCCCGTTCGTCGTTCCGCTTCCGTTCGGGATTTCGATTCCGCCGAGGCTGCTCAGGTCGTCGAAGAAGATTCCGCCCAGTCCGCGGTGCTCCTTCCGGGCCGGAATGTAAAAGTACTTGTCGCACAGGGCCTTGTACTGGGGGTACAGGCCGGGGCCGTGCCGCTCGCACAGGGCCTTGTAAAAGGCGTGGAAGTCGCGCGCGTCCTCCTCAAACAGGTCTGCACGGGAAAAACAAGGCCTTTGAGCTGACAGACGGTGGCTTTTTGTTGCGTATGCAAGTAGCTCGACGGATGTGGCCACATGCCGTTTCACGCTATGCCTTTTGGCTTTCTTTCGCCTCTCGAGATGGAATTGTAGGACGGGAAGAGAAGCGACGGGAAAAACAAGTACGGAAGAGGGGCGAGCCCACGCCAACAGCCGAGGCCTGCATAAAATCTTGATTTGCTGCCGCCTTTGGTTATGTCTATCCAAATGACAAGAGAGGGGTCGGACGGGTAAGAGGGACTTAAAGAGCGGCAACAAAAGGGTGGGGATAAACGGGTGGTCAAGTTACCGCGAGGTCAGAGTTCTTATGACACAGACTGAGCTACAGCGTCAGTTTTTCAGCTCCAGAAGTCAGTATCATTAGAGAGGAGCCAGAAGGGAGACTAGATAAGGAAGACCCTCGTGTCCTTTAGCCTGCAGTTGGAACATCGACGCAGTGCCCGTCGCACGAGTTGCAACCCGAAGTAGGAGCGAGGGGGGGACTGGACTACAATTCTATATAAATGCAGATTGGTCGACGCCACTCTGTTGCGTAGGTCTGGCTGGAAACGAACTGAGTGCCTTGCCTCTGATTGAGATTGTTGACTTCTTTTGAGTGTGGAGCACGGGCACTCGTACTTCGCCCCTTTATGGTCTTCTCAGAAATCTTGAGTATGTTACAAAGAAAGAACACGCTGTGTCTCATATGAGTACGCTCGGCAATTCGTATAGGAGGCGTTCGGCCCCGCAGTTGAAGCGAGAATCCTCAAATCCAGAGCTTGAAAGAGGCGGCTTTGCTTACGAAGATATTCAGCATTAGGCGGGCGAAATTCGTCAAGCATGTGATGGAACTTTTAGTACACCAGTGAGCAAAGCACAACCAGGTATTGGACTTCAGTTTCAGAAGGCTCACAGCTGGGCGTCAGATCTGCGCCACCGCCAAACCAGCCTGGCTGCCCCTCGATTTCGAAGTATCGAATGTCGGAGCGGAAGGTGGGGACCATCGGGCTGGCGGAGTGGAACACCAGGGAGAGGGCGCCCGCAAAGTAAGGGGCTCCCGCCACTGCTCCGACTTGCCCCCTGCCAGACATAGCCTGCATTCGGAAGGTGTGAAGCAGGATACGTCAAGGAAAGAAAAGGGTAGAAAGCAATTTTCTGTCGCTTTTGAGGAGAAGAAAATTGTGCAAGGAAGGCGACGTAAGAGAGAAAGACTTTTGTTTGCCCATGGGTCAACATACCTTACTTTCGGGTGCCAACTATGTGAAAGCTGCCGTAGCTAGCTCCCGATGTGATGTCCCTTCGCTACGGCCACTTCATCAGAAAGTTAAAGAGCAGAGGCCTACTGACAGCAACACGGCGCTTTGGGCGGATTGTCGGAGTTGGAGGAAAGGGAGGAGACACTGGCTCTGTAACAGAGGACTGGAAAGCCAGAAGTTCATTCCTGCATGATCCCAATGCTTATAGATCTGTGGCGATGTCCCAGGGCAACTGACTGCAACAATCAGGTCAACGGTGGGAAGAATTTAGTGGTCGCCAAACCGAAGAAGCGGTACAAGCTGACCCGCTTCACGATCTATTTGGTTGATGCCTGGAGGGCAACAAGTCTTCCTGAATGTAATCGGTTTCAGTACTTGTTACTGGACTTTTTTGTGACCCAAGCAGGACAAGATCAGAAAGATGCCCCTCAATGGCCATGTTTAGGCTAGCACTGATTGCTTGTGGTTGTTTCAATCACCCCAAGGACCTGCAGTCCAGTTCCTTTGAGTCTTCATCGGTAGCGCACCATAGTCCAGTTCTTGTGAGTCCAAACATATTCAGTAGCGCACCTTTGCTCTTGCCTCTGACAGAGTCCCTCGGACAATGGACACATTCGCGGCGGCTTTCTCCAAGAGAGCGCCCCCCTCCAGGACACGCGTGATACCATAGCTGCACAGACATGATTCTTGCAAGGGTTGAGGCAAGATACAAACAGAAGGTACATTACTATCCAGTCGATTGTCAGCATCTATTGACAGGGGGCTATCCAAGTGAGCTGGAGTGAAATCGCCGATACACAGTTTGCTCTAGAAGTCAAATCAGCCCAGGACAAAGTACACATCACTCTTTCCCGCAGTCCTTTAGTCTTTCCACGTCCGACAAGAGAGCATGGGCAAAGGCATCTGACACTGTACAAGGTTGAAATGTTTTGTTAATCAGAGAGAACAACAATCGTACTTTGAAGGGAAAGTACAAGACTATCCGGATAGCAAAGACTTCAAACAAAGATTGCTGTCGTCCCATTGTCCAAAGATTCTGGTCGAGCTTGTCTGTTCTCGTCATTGCCTACCAACACCACTCCGCCAACAACTTTCAACACTGCGGTGCAAAGGTCTGCTTTTCCATAGAACCACTCAAACCCCTGCAAACGGAAATGAAAGTCTGCTCAAGAACTCACATTCATCACTTCAGCTGGGGCTCTCACCCAGCCTTAGGATCATCCCCCCTCGACCACTTGTCCTCGCAGAATTTCGCACCGCTCCCGTCCGCTGCTTCCGCCTCATCACAAATCCGGCGCTGGAGGTCCAGCAAGAATTGCTCAAATCTCTGCTGACTAAAATCTGACAACGGCCTGTCAAGATGGACAATGCTGTCGTTCGCCAGTGCGGCTGACAAGGTCCTTTGCTTGAGGCCAAAAGCGTGGAAGGGAGGGCCCTTTCTCTGAGACCGTAGAAAGCCTGAGGCCGCATATGATGCTTCAAAAGCTACGAAATCACCTGAAGAACAAGTACGGGGGCCAATCTGGCCAATGTTCACTGGGGCGCCCAGCGGGTCATGTGTAGCATTGACTTTTAAAGCTCCTGTAGAAAGAAGAACTCTCCTTTGAAGCTGCCTGCAAGTAGCTGCATTCCCTTTCACTTTCAAATTGTGCAATGCAGGTACCAAGCTTGGTAGGGATTGCCGCCAGCTTCCGATGGACACTGTCCCGCTTCTTGTCGCAGAGACGTTGGATTGCTTGGGAACGCATCTGCTTCGAACTGCGCTTGATGGCTGCGACTGCAAGCCACCAGTTTTGGCAAGAGGGACCGCTAGGAGCATACTGTCTGGTATGTAGCGTTGGAGGGCGCTTTCAAGCGCCATCGTTGATACAGGATTTTGTTCCTCAACAAGGCCACATTCCGACGTGGCTGCCATTGAAGGCGGCCCATCGAGAGACGGTACGGCCGGCGCAGCCGGGCCGATCATGCGATGATGGGCGCGGCCGCGCTGCCCCGCCCAAACTTGAAATCGAGGCAGGAAACGAAACCCCCAAACCCGGGCTTGCCGCTCACGGCGGGCGCCGGCCGGGCGGCCGGCTTACGCGGCCGGGCGAGGCTGGCCGCGGGCCTGCACTGATATGTGGCGCTCGAGCCGTGAACGCCTTTAGCTCATTGGGAGCTCATTGTATAATCTGATCGAACACCTTTTGAGAATTCAAGCAGCAATGCAGTGCAGTGCAGGAGCTTACCCGGGGGTGAAGGGAGCCCTGAGTGAGGAGGTGTTTAGTTTATAATACAATCCCCCTGGGGAGTGGGGGGAACCTGTGCTGTGCCTGAAGAGAGTATCTGTGAGGCTGGGAAGACCTTTGCGGCCCCCCCTAACAAGCGGGGAGTTTGTTGGGGGGTGCTGGAGCCAAGCAGAGAGGAACAATCTGGTGTACATACACCCCCTGGAGGCTGGAGCGAGGAAGGGGGAGTGCTGTCTCTGGAGGGGGGGTGCTGTGTTGCTGTGGGCAGACATTCTTGCGGCCACCCCACCAAGTAGGAACCCTCCCACCTGCCTGCATCATCCTTTTGCAGAGGCATCATTGCTGGTCACTTGTGTCAGATTCATACTGCATCATCTGCTGCATCATCAAATTGATAGTGTTTAGGGTTAGTTACATGTCAACGCACATTGGTTAGTTTTCTTGGGTGGCATTTGCTAGGCACGCCATTTTATCTTGCCTTGGTTAGCATCTTTTTAGTTAGGGTTCAGGAGTAGATTCTGTCTGCATCATTCTGCATCACTTTGCACCACTTGATTCCGGTTTGCCACTGGTCATTGGTTGATCGACACACGCGGCCTCAGTTGCTTTTGCCCCAGATAAGACCCCACCCTCACGGATTGCCTGCATCATCAGATTTTGCCTGCATCATCCTGTCACTTTTTTTCCAGTAAAAACAGATTAAATTTTTGCGTTATTACCAAAGTAAAATCTAAAACGGGCTCTTTCCCTTTACACCGGGAGCTTGAGCCACGTTATATTCTGATCTCTCTAAAAATTTCTCAACGCTGAAATCCTGAACGGGCTCTTTCCCTTTGCACCGGGAGCTTGAGCACCGTTATATTCTGATCTTATTGTCATATTCTCGACGCAAATCTCAAACGGACTCTTTCCCCTTACACCGGGAGCTTGAGCCACGTTGGACAAACAAAGCAATTAACCGTCCAAATCCAACCACTTGCAAACGCTATTATATTGGGATTATATTCTGATCCCTTAGTGTAATTCTCAACACCGATACTTTCAACGGGCTTTTTCCCTTCACACCGGGAGTTTAAGCCACGTTAGCCACGCTGCAAATACCAGTTAATCTGATCATCATTATAAACGCAGTTCACACATTTTCATCTTTCTGCGGCCGAGTTTTCAACGCTAAAATTCTGAACGGGCTCTTTCCCTTCGCTCCGGGAGCTTGAGCCTGAATGTCGGTTTTCGATTGGTCGACAGCCTTTTCGGTGTGCGAAGTCGTGGCCCAACCTGCGTCATCCTCGCCCGGCCCCTTCATCATTGTGCCATCAGGGACAACCTCGCCCCCGGTTGGAACTGCGTCACCCTGGGCTTCGCCGCTTTATGTAGCTGCACAGCACAATCGTTCCTGTAAGTCGCGCTCAATTTTCATTGGTCGAACTTCGTGAGCTCAACATTCAATAAATATCTGCGTCACCCTGTGTCGGAACTTCAATATAGTGAGCGACAGAGTAATCGTGTCTGGCAACTTGGCGTTCCCACTTTATTTAGCGAGGTTTTTAATTGGTCGGACCCCCACTGCCTGCGTCACTCTCCTCGGTACGGACTACACGATTCTGACCTGCTGCATCATTCTGCGCTGTGCACTCATCAGCGAATACTGGTTGAATATTCTATCGGAACAAGTAACGCATTCTGCGCCTCGACATTGCACGGCCCTTTTCACTTTTGTTCCTTCCTGCATCACGTTCTGCGTCACACAAACGGAGCCACTTGTCAGATTGAAAGACTGCCCGCATCACTGCCTGCGTCATACAAACGGAGCATTAAAAACGAAAGTTTGCTGTCGGCGTCATCTGCGTCATCATCAATATCGACTCTGATTAACGGCGAAAAGACTCCTTTCTATTGGTCGATTGTGATTCGCCGAGCCCCCGTTTCTCAGTAGCCGTTATTGTTAAGGCCGCCAGTCTACGTCACTCTGCATCTACAATAGCGTCATCTGTTGTACCTGCGTCATCAACAAACTAAACTCCTAAATTAACGCAGAAACAACTCGTTTTAATTGGCCTCGGATTCTGATTTGTCGGGCACCCGATTCTCGTCTATCTACGCTCGCGCTCTTTTGGTTTGCAAGCTCGTTTGGCTCATACTGACCGCACATCTCGACCGCAAATCATCAATATTCATGCATCCACGCCGCAAGTTACAACATTCGACATCAATAAAGCATGCAAAGTGTGCAAGTCTTCCTCACAACATGAGGATGAATTTCATTTCCTCTTGCAATGCCCGGCTTACACTGACATTCGTCATGTCGATGCTGTCGATAATTTTCGCAAAACATAAAAATTGAACTTCTCTCTAAATCCTATCCTGTGTGTTGGCATCGTTTTATTTCGTCCAATTCGCAACAACAAACTGCCACTCTTCTAGGAAAACAGTTCTATGATTGGCATAAATCGGTACCGTTGGTTTTTGATAAACATCTACGCCCGTTTCTCTTAGCGGCGGTACAAAAACGAAATACATGCCTTCAATCAAACTGAAACAGACACACACAATTTTGTATCTCCTGAGAAACGTGATCGTTTCATCAACGATAAACCCACTATTGTTATGGTACTGTGGTGTTATCTTTCTCTCCCTGCAGATCAAGGCGCACCTCGGGTCTTCTCCATTGTCCTACATCGAAGCTGCCGCGAGTATACCTTTTTTCCCCCTCGGAAAAAGGCGGGCCCATTCTAAAAAGCCAAGGGACCCTCGAGGGGTTTTTAATGGTGCTCGCGAAGCTGTGTATAGATATCCGTATCTAGACATTTAGCCAAGATGTAGGACTTTGGGCAGAAGACTAGCCTAAGTGAGAACTTATCATGAAGATTCTGCATGATAGGTGTATCTCGTCAGCTTAGGTTGTGCAGCCATTTAACGCTACGAACACATAAGTCAGGATTGCCTCTCATTCGGTAGGTAATCGAAATACTTCGTGCTCGAAAACCTTGTAAATGCCGTACCGGTAAAACGGTCGGTCGCGAAATGAGACCATGCTTTCAGATTGCAGGGCGCTACTCTGGCCGATGTGCCCTTGGTTCACAAAACTACTTCCTAGGTTCAGTGGTGTAGCCGGCGCCTCGGCCCCGCTGCCCCCCCACTACATCAGTTGGCGCGACCTTGCATTTCCACCCAACCCAGCCCCGGGCAGTGCACTTTCCGCATAGCCTATGCGCCGTAAGGCCATGGCAGCCGTTACCATCTTCATATCAACCGTTCCCACTCACTCTGATTGGGCTGGGTATTTTGAGCTACCAACACTAGTTTGCCAGCGGTCTCGTTACGGTTCTAGCTGCCCGGCCATCACTGCATCAGATCTGCGTCGCCTCATGAATCAGGAAAACACCATTGCTCTTCTGAGGCATTTCCGTGTCTTGAAAATGCTGCCCTGCAATGCTGCCTTGTCTCCTGTCTTGTCTCCTGTAACTTGCTTCTGAAAGGGTTCCAGAGCTGACTTGAAAATCAAACCACAGGTCAACCACAGGTTACTAGTCAGAGGTGGCGCTGGCAAGGTCTGGCACTTTGCGGCAGATCTTGAAGCGGCCTGGACGTCCACCGAGTCCACCGAGTTCGAGTTTTCTAGAAGGAGCAAGAAGATTCTTGCTGAGTCAGCAACCTGATGACTCAGCACAGCTGGCGCCGGCAACCAATGGCGCTCTCTGGCACCCTCTGGCAGCATTCTGAGCTTGATTTAATGGGTTGCCAGGGTGTTCCTCTTCATTTCTCATGAGAAGCAAGGGCCCAAATCTGGAGGGAGCTCTGGACCAAACTCAGAAGCTGGCATTCTGTGTCCAGCGCTCGGTGCATGCAGTCGCGTGGACATGCTCAGGTAAGGGCGACTTTCTTCTCATACTTTCTGCCAATGCCGAGGGCCTGTGCTATGTGCTTCAAAATGAATGCTTCCTAGCCTCAAAGAGAGGACACTTGGCTGATCTCCAAAGTCGGGGGCAGCCCCAGTTTGTTCTGTTGAAGGGGGCTGCCCCCTCCCAGCATCAAGGCTGCCCTTAAAGATTGGGGGCAGCCCCTGCTTTCTTTCATGGGAAGGAAGGGGCTGCCCTCTCACAGCGCCAGGGCTGCCCTTAGAAATTGAGGTGCAGCCCCTGCTCTTTCTAATTGGGGGCTGCCTTGTCGCAGTGCTTGCCTGGTTTACAACCCCGCAAACGGGCTGATTTGCAGCCTGGTCAAACTGTTTTGGTGCTACTGAACACTTTTCGGCGCATTCAGTCAGGCTGGTCCCAGTTTTGCGGAAGGCTTGGTTTTGTGGCCATTTGGGAACCGCTGTCAATGTTGGTTTACTGACTTGCGGTGAGGTGGTGCGCATCTGTTGCGTGCGCGGTCAATCATGGGCCGTTTTGCAGGACTGGTTTTGAAGTCGCGGTCAAAGTGAACCAGGGTTTTTGAGCTTTGCTTTGGGGTCACGAACAGGGCTGTTTGGCGACCTAATCGAGCTCCATGAATGGTGCGACCAGTCAGCTTTGGGCGATCACGTTTCACGGTCTGCCAGATCATCGTCAGCCTCTAATTTCTGGCGTCGTTGAGCACTTTCCTCCGGTCGCGAAGGGCCTGTAAAGAATCGGTTCCAAATACCCGGTACTCTTTGGCCCTTTGCAATCTGAACGCTAAGAAATCTGCCGCTCCTGGTCTCTTGCGCAATGCCCTTCGACCTCCAAGCGCCTCGTGAAATACCTGGAGCAAGACTTCGACGTCGAGAACCCGCCCGCCGATTCTGATCGACGCAGCATCTTTTTGCACGCCGACAAGAGGTCGAAAGGGGACGAAGAGTTCTTTTCGAAGGCGATGGCCGATCCAGACACCTACTTGGAGGCGGATCTCGTGGCCTTCTCTCCAAAGCTTGGCCCAGGCGTCCCGAAAGAGAAGCCGCACGCCCAAGAAACCGTTGCTTTCGCCCTCAACCTCCTGTCAGGGCCTCCTGTCGAGACGCTGCTTCAGCAGCATGCGCGCTTCCGAACGGTCACTCATTCCACCATCTACTACAAGCAGGTGGTGGCGTCCGCGGTGGACCTGCCGCGCTCGACGGAGGCGGTGTTCCAGGCGATCGAGCGCGACGACAGGCAGATTGTCCAAATACTCGGCGACGCCTCAGGCTTCCACTTCCTGAGGGGTTCGCATGGCATCTGCGATCCCTCATCAGCGAGCTCAGTCTTGTATGCGAACAACATCCTGGCCAAGGTGGAGAGCTATCTGGAGTATGTGCCGAAGCTGAAGGCCGACCTGGAAAAGCAGGGTTTTGTGGTGACAGTCGAACCCATCAATCCAAAGGTTCGACCTGTTGCCGAGTTACTAGGTCTGGCACTCCAAGACCCGCTCTCCATCTTCTTTGCAGGGCACTTTGACCCCCCTAGCACACGTCGTTTCCACTCGAAGTCGACATAATGATTGTCACTATTGCGAGGGCGAAGTCTTGAAGCCACCGGAGCTGAGCAGTTTGCGGCACAACCTCTCTCTCTGTGGGTTAGAGTCACCTTCGATGCTTGCTCTACAATCATTGCTCGAATTTTCGTTTGTACTTGGGAATGATTCGTCTCTCCACCCTTTCCTCTTCAGGGCACCCCAAGGCGGCCGCCCCCAGAGGTTCCTCTCGGCTTCTATGCGGACCCGGAGCTTCTCGACGACGAAGACTGGCGAGCAAAGTACATCATCACCCCGGAGCGGTACGAGGTTCTAATCGCGAGGCCCGAGAACCTGAGCCCGAGGGAGCAGCTGCAGGAGTACTCGTACGCGATGGTCAGGGAGGAGTACAAGGTCGACCCCGGCCGAGTCGATCACGACTTCTACCTGCGCTTCTGCGCCGACTTAAACGAAGCGAATGGTACAAAGGAGGCCCACGCCAACTATCTGAGGTGATTACTTTGTTCCTTGCACGCCTTGCCTCAGGTCAGAATGGAAAGCCTTTCGAAGATGCTGGCCCGCCTTTCGTCTCGCTAGCTGGCTTTGTTTGTTCGAGAATTGCCATGAATCTGTAAGGTGTGCGCCAATACTGCGGCCAACCTCAAGCTGAATTAGGGCCTAATGTGGGTCTTGCTGTGGCTACGGTACGGGCCTGCTTTCGCGGTTGTTCAAGGGGTAGCAGTCAAGAATGTCTTGGCCGCGATTGGGCTGGTTGTCAGTTCCGCCTTGGGGCCGCAACCAGACTGTTTTTGGTGTGTCGAGCTGATTTGGGGCGTGATCAAGCATGCTCTTGGGTTGGCGGCTGTGGACTTTGGGTTCCGGTGCACCTTCATGCTTGTTTTAGGCTCCGTTTGGGGTTAGTCTGATTCGGAGACCTGCTCTCAACTTCGTGATAGGGTTTGTCACGGGGGCGCGCCGGTCTTGGGCCTGCCCCCACCGTTCACTTGTGTTGTGAATGAAGAGTCAGGCTGGTTTTAGGGCCCCATCATTCCTTCCACTGCTTCTTGACGCTCATTGCAACCTGCAGGTTCCGTGAACACCGCTCGAGGCCCTCGTCGGGGACCTGGACGTAGCGCAGCGGTACGAGGATGGCGTGGTCCAGGAGTACGTCCGAGCAGTCCAAGATCCTGCCAGCCGTGTGCCGATCGCGGCACGCTTCCTTGCCTTCCTCGTTGATTGCAAGGAGGCGGAGCTGGATCACGAGTCGGAGCAGTGGGAGGTGACATGCAGGCGGCCTATGCTGAGCTCATCGGGCCCACCAAGGAGCGCTTGAAGAGCATCTTCAGCATTTTCGGCTTCACGCAGCAGACCTCAAGGCCATCGAAAGCCGCCGATGGGAGAGTGAGCGAGGGCAAGGCCAAGAAGCGGAATGCGGTGGCGAACATGCTGAGGGCGGGCTTTGGGATCGAGCTACAGATGGCCGCCGAAAAGAGCGGGGGCAAATTCAAAACGCCCCACCTGTTGACGCCGACTATCTATCACGATCTCCATCAGCGATACGGTCCGCTTAGCCCGAAAGTGGCCGCTCCCGAACCGGAGTGCATCATCAGGCCGCGAAGGTGATGATTTATTGTAGGATAGGTGCTTGAGATAGGAGGATTCGATTGGCATCTCACAATCTACATAATTTTGATTGTAGTGGTTATAGGCTTTCATCGATCTCAGAGCATTTTGTGTAGAGCCTCTGTCTCATAGTACGTTGACCATTGCGGTAGAAGAAGAAGCCATAGTTGCCCCCCCCGTGACCTTTAGCTAGGCATGCGTTGCTTCTGCCTTACAGCTAGCCTGTCAATATGGACAGCTTGGCAGACTTCATTGTAAAGCACGGTGGTGCAAATTGTCAAGACCATGCCGAGAACTTTTCAAGCGCGTGTGTGGTGTTATAGTTGATGGCATGAAGCCGTCAATATGCACAGTTCGGAAGACTTCATTGTATAGCATGGTGGTGCAATTTGTCAAGACCATGCCGAGTACTTCTTTGAGCCACCGAGTGAATTTATATTTGATGGTGCCCTAGCGGTCAGTGTAGGTGCCAGGACATCGGCCATCCTTCTGTCGTAGCCTCCTAGGAATTGCATAGCGTGTGGTTTTCCATCATTGCCTAGCTTTTCTCGCATAGGCGTTCCATCCTAAATTCCATCGGACATTGGCATACAGTCGTAGAAAGCTGTAGTGTCAGAACTTGGACGTGACATGCAGCACATAAGCTGCGGTGTCAAAGTTGTATCCCGGTCTCACCAGTGCGCCGCCCCATGGCACATGTTGCTAAAAGGGCTTATAACAGGATGTGACCATGGTGTGGGGCCGTCAATATGCACAGTTTGAAAGTCTTCTTTGTATACCACGTGGTGCAGATTGACGGGGCCATCCCGAGTACTTTTCAACCCCCCGCCAATATGCATGTTTCGAAGTCTGGGCCTAAATTGACTCAATACATGTATATTATACTTAATCCGGCCTGTTGCCGAGTGGCTGCTGCGCTTGAAAAGACTATGTAACCTATCAGGTTACCATGCATCATCGAGAACGATTACATGGTTGACAGTGTGAGGTCAGACCTGCTCAATGTGCAGCAATCTTGCGTGCATTTCATGTGGAGAATTCTTGTGTATGCAAACCTAACAGCATACGATGAAGAGTTTGGTTCGAAGCCGAGTGTTCCGCAATATGCACATGCAAAGGCTGATAGAAATAGTGGAACAATGTGTGATGCAAGGAAAGCCTTATGTGGATGATGGAGAACAGACAAGCAGCCGAGCCAGAACCAAGCCGTGCCGGACGTCTCGTGATTACTTTTGGCAAAGAAAGTTGCCTTCTTCGTCCTCTGGCTCATCAAGTCTGCATGCCTTGCTTCTGACGGGCACATGCTGGCCACGGCCAAGTCCGCCTCTATGACGCTACACCTTGAACATGACTGGAAGGACTCTGACTGCAGCTCCAAATCTAGCTGAATTCTTTGAGAAGATTGAGAAACCGTGAAAGCTGAGCAGCCCAACGCCCCACTTGCGGACTGTAGGGCTAACTAGTGAGACCCAATGTTTCCAGCGACGTTCATAACCCAGATCAAGGCGTCTGGAGCATCTGGGTCGGCAGAATCTCCCATTGCCCCGCCAACCGCTGCTGGAAGGCGGAACAACGAGCGCAAAGACCACACGGCCGCGTTGGCCTCACCCCTATTGGCGAACCCCGTCAAAATGACACTCGACGCAGCACCGTTAGCATTGGTCAGGAAGACGGGCTGCTGCCCGTTCAGGAGCGCAGGCTGCGTGCTCACGGCTGCCAGAATTTGCGCGCGGGTGGGCCCCTCGCAGACAACCAGCGGCGGGTCGAGGCACTTGTTGACGGCTGGCCAGTTGAGCAGAAAGCTGGAGAAAGAATGAAGGAGCATGAGGGATTGTGGCAACATAAAGTGAGTGACAGTGCTTGACGCACAGGAGCGCCCTGCCATGACCTGTCACTTCCATTTTCTCCTTCGTTACCTCCTGTGGTGAGATGGAGACAGACATGGATGCATCTGTGAATGCACAAACATAATGCCAACAGAGGTCCTGCTTTGACATGCGCGGATTAGCTGCTTCTCAGATTAGTGTAGGTCCCAATCAGCGCATACAAGAGAGTGTAATGCAGAAAACAGACTAGACGCGGTCAGCTTGCACTAACTTTCAATGGCTGCTCAGCTCGTTGGGATCTGCATTCCTTTTGCGTGAAAACCGCCCTGGGCAGCGCAATGCTAAGAATACTGGGTCGGCAACTGAACAATGGAAACCTCTTCTAAGCAGAGAGTGGTTGAAGTATCTGGCGGCAGCAAAGTAAAGATGTTGACATTGCGTACCGGTTTTGGTCCTTACCTATCGAACGCCTCGCTGAATGTGGTGTACTGCGCCAGAGCCTGCCTGGATGCCCCTATCAGATCTGCATGTGGAGTCCGGCTGAGGAGATTTAGGAGGGGAAGAAGCTCTGATGGCCGGGGAGGAGGCATAGCCTTCTTCCTTGGTCTCTCGCGTGCATGCTGCCAATCAATGAGGGGCTGGCCCGCCTTGAGAAGCTTGTCAGCAGGGCAGAAAAGGTGCGTGAAGTCCATGCCTTTGCATGGGTTCTCAAGTGGGACGGTGATGCGCTGCAGCATGCGGAACATTGCGACCTGCTCTTCAATGGCCAGCCTCCCCTCTGCTGCGGCCTTCAGAACATACTCCACCTTCTTGTCATTGATCATGTCTTCTGTCGACTCCACTGCCAAGCAGGCGTCCTCCACGCTCATCTCCAGACTTTCGACCACCTCTTCCAAAGTAACTCCCGGGGGCAGGAATCTTCGGAGATTGTCCGCGATCAGCGCCAGGCTCAGGATGTCCTCCTTTGACTCTGCCACCAGTTTGCTGAGCGCCCTTACGTGGAAGCGTCTTAGGCTGGGCAAGCACTCTGCCCTCCTCACGCGCTCTGCTCGCTCAGGCGAGACTTCCATGGCCTGTGTGTCCATTGCGTCTTCTGGCGCTAGCACGTAGGGCGCTTGCAGTTCTCAGCTTTGAGCAACAATCGCTGGTCCCAGGTACGGCGTTCCGCCCCCACCCCGTTTGGCTCTTGAGCCATTCTGCAGGGCGCGCAGGCCAGTTGGCGCGACCTTACTAAGTTACCAGGCGGATCATTCGCCGAAGTTCCAAGATGGTCAGAATGATTTCGCAGCCGTCCGATCTGCACTTTACAACTTCAGTCTGCAAAGCTTAGGCCCGGCAAGTTAGATAATATAAGGACGAGGTTACAGCTCTGGTTTGAATCAAACCCCCTCACAACCGTAGGATAACAACAAATATGAGACGTCCAATTGTTGACGTTGCCGATCCGACGGTATCGAAATGGTTTTGCTCTGTCCCCCAGCCATTCCAAAGCCTGGCGGTCCGCCTCACCACTTCCTGCATAGCCTATGCACTATAAGGCCACGGCAGCCGTTACCATTTTCCCCTCAGCCATTCCCGCTCACTTGGAGTTGGGCTGCATTTGAGCTACCCACGCTAGTTGCCAGCGGTCTCATTCTAGCTGCCCATCTCGCTATCTTTCTCGCTCATGAATCAGGGACACTGCTGCATATCACCAGTGCGTTCTCCAAAAGGCGTTTCTGTTTTAGAAAGCTGATTGCAATGCCGCCTTCTCTCCTGACTTGTCTCCTGTAGCTTGCTTCTCAGGAGGTCCATAGCTGACTCGAAATTTCAGGTCAGCCAGGTTGCTAAGTAGTCAGAGGTGGCGCTGGCGTGATCTGGCACTTTGCGGCAGGTTTGGACCCTGCCTGGAACTTCACAGACATTCTAGAAGGAGGAAGAAAGTTCTTGCTGAGTCAGCATTTTGTTGACTCGGCACAGCTGGCGCCGGCACCCAATGGCGCTCACCGGCACCATTGGGCACCTTACTCAGCTTGCCAGATTGCTGACTCAGCTTGCCAGATGGCCGACTCAGCACAGCTGGCGCGGGCACCCAATGGCGCTCACTGGCACCATTGGGCACCTGATTCAGCTTGCCTTGGTGGCTTGCCATGGTCTTCAACTTCATTTCTCAGAACTACAGAAAGTCCAATCCTGGAGGGAGCTCTTGAGCGAGCTCAGAAGCTGGCAAACTGTCTTCAGCGCTTGGTGCACGCACGCGCGCGGACATGCTCAGGTAAGAGCGACTTTCTTCATCTCTTCTGACTTCCTGAGGACCTGTGTTTTGTGCTTTGCAGTGGATGCTTCCAGTTCTTTGTAATCTTACACAGAGAGGGGCGCTGGGTTGATCTCCAAAGTTGGAGACAGCTTCTGCTTGCTTTTGTGAGGGGGCTGCCCTCTGCATCACCAGGGCTGTTCTTGAGAATCAGGGGCAGCCCCGGCTTTCTTCAATTGAGGGGAGAGGGCTGCCCTCTTGTAGCGCCAGGCTGCCCTCAAAAGCCGGGCGCAATGCTTGCTTCTGTTGGATTGGGGAGGGGGCTTGCCCCTTATCAGCGCCAGGGCTGCCCTTTAGAGCCAGAGGTCTTAGCCCCTGATTTTCCTAAGTGGGGGCTGCCCCCGCAGCGGTTGCCTGTTAGCAATCTATAAATCTGTTGGCAACTAACTTCAATGATACATCCCACATGCATTCATGGGCATATATGTTTGGTGCAGGCTGATTGCGTGGCAACAGTAGAGCGTGTGGACAAACGCGCCGCGCTCCAGGTTTGGAGGTAAGCTCTTGCGCTCAGGTTTGTCTGGTCCTGCAGCTACTCCCCTTGCATGCTCGCAGGCCCGTGCTCCCAAATTGGGACTTCTTTAGCCGTTGCCTACATCCAAGTCTCACCTGAGCTCAATCGCTCATCATTTCGTTCCGGAACTCTGAGAACACTCTTGTTCTTGCAGCAGATGGCGCGAACGGCTGTCACACCTCACCAACACGAACCAGCGGCGTCAGTCATTGCTGGCGAGGAAGGCACCCCCACCGCTGATTCTCCACCGCCCAGCGTGGTGGGTGCATATCCTATTGCTCAGGCTTTACTGTCTGAAAGAAGGCCTTACCAATCTTGAGCAACGAAGTGGTGCGGACGTACATGCATGGAGCAGATAATTTGCAGTGGTTAGAGAATTCTGTGTATAGACCAGAGGTGCAGATTGTCGGGCCCATGGTCGGGCACTCCTGTTGTACGGCGCGGGGTCTGACAATTTGCATCGATCAGAGACCTCTGTGTACAGATGAGAGGTGCATATTGTCAACCCATTCGGCACTTTCCTGAGAGCTAGTGGATATCCATGCAAGTAGACTGTGCTTCCAAAGTGGGGCTCTCTCAACCGTCGCCCACTCTCGTCCTCTCATCATTGTGCAGCAGACGGCAAGGGCAGAGACGTCCGTCGCAGCACAACGGAACGAACCAGCGGCGTCGTTCAGTGCTGGCAAGAACACCCCCGCCACTGACCCGCCCCCTTCCAGTGTGGTGAGCTCACGTGTCCGATGGCCTTGGCTCTGCTGTGTCATGTCAGAGAAGGGCATACTGATAGCGCGGAAGTGGTATGGTTGTAGCTGGGCAGTCACTGGCTTGCTTGGGGGTCTGTCAATCTGCATCGGTTGGAGACTCCTGTGAATAGACTGGAGGTGCAAATTGTCGGGCCCATGCCGGACACTTCCTTGTACTCGAGGGTCCGGGGTGTCAATCTGCATCAGTCAGAGACTCCTTGTGTCTAGACTGGAGGCGCAACTTGTCACCCCCGCGTGCCGCGCGCTTCCTTCAGATCCAGTGTAATTCATGGAGCAGGGGGTCTGACAATCTGCGTCGATTAGAGACTTCAATGTATAGTCAAGAGTTGCAGATTGTCAGGCCCCATGACAGACGCTCCTTTGCTTCTTGTAAGAGATGGGGACCGACGAGATGACAATATGCATCGGTGGAGAACTTGAATGTATAGACAGTTGGTGCAGATTGTCAAGCCCAACAGCTCCGGTCTGTGCTTGAATAGAAGTCACTGTATAGAACTTGAGGTCCAGGTGACAGCTTCCATCAAGAACTTTCTGGATCAGGGCTGTGATAGGGCCACACAGGTTCTGAAAAGTCGACCGTACGCGTCACGAAGCATGCTCTTCCCGCCTCTCCAGAACACATGGCCATATGCAGTGCGCATATTCGAAAGACCCTTACCCACAGCGAAAGACGCCCTTTAACGATACTGCGTGCTGTTCTTTGACATCTTGAGCGGCTGGATTTGAGTCGATATCCAACATACTCTGTGCCATTTCTATTCGCAGGCAAGAGACGGCCCTGAGGCTGAACGAGATGCCAGCACGAGCCAATTGCAGGGGTCCGCTTCGAGTGTGGGCACGAAGAGGCCCGCTGTGCAGATGCCAGCACAAGGAGGAGGTCCGGAGAGGAAGACCGTGACTCGAAGGAGACTTGTGAAGCTCTTAGAAGTCGCCAGTGGAGACCCAATGGGCTCTACCGCAACTCCTAGTGATGGCAGAGAGTAAGTTTCACATGCCACACGCTGTGTCGTGAGTTCACATGCCTGTCTAGGAGGATCTTTAGAAAGAAGTTTTGCCCTTCATGATGAGATGTTTCCAGTGTAGTCAAGCACGTTTCCATGGAGACGAATTCATCCAGATCGTAAGGCATTTCAAATCCGGACCTTCTGCTCGATCCAGGGAGGCGGAGATCCCGGGAGGCGAAGGAGAATCATCCATGGCCACGGACGATTTGCAGAGGGCCGGGCAGAGCAAGGTGGCCCTAGGGGACCGTCGGCCCGCGCAGAAGAAGCAACGGTAAGCTCGTCGGTTCAGCTTATCATTGCTGTTCTCCCTTTAAGGCCAGGTGACCCGCACTGATGGTGCTTCTTGAGGGGTGCTGAGGGCTTCAGAGCAGCCCTTAGTCTGATAGGTGCTGATAGCAAGAGCAACCCTTAGTCCGAGTGGGGTCCATCAGACTGTCCCACCTCAGCAATTTTCATAAGCGGCAAGGAATCGAGCCGTCAATCACTGGTGCTGCGGGTACTCCCCGTGCTGAACCCGACCTCTTTCTTTGGTATTCCAGCAAACGGGCAAGACCGGCCCCTCTCCCACTGGACGAGGCTGCTCGTGCGGCCGCTCGAGCAGCTGTCGAAGCTCACCGCCAAGCCCTGGAGGCGTTGAGGTACCCCACGACGCAGCGCGATGGGCAGGCCGTACACCAGACCGAGCTCGGTGATTTTGGAGGCCCGCTTGATGCAGCCCCCGTGGTGAGTTGTCCGCAACAAGCTCCTACAAGTCCGACCATTGCCTGCGTGGGGCGCATCCCAAAGCTAGCCTGATTGATCAGCTCAACGGCGCTTGTAGGTCATGGCGTGGGGTTGACAATATGCACCGTTTTGAGAGTCTTGTTGTATAGCATGTTAGTGCAAATTGCCAGAACCATCCCGGGTGCTTTCCTGTCGGACCAAAGTAATGTTGCGGGTCATGGCATAGAGTCGACAATATGCACGGTTTGTGAACTCTGTTGTATAGCAAGGCAGTGCAGATTGTCAGGCACCATGCCGGGTGCTTTCCATAGGATCCAAGTGATGTTGTACGTCATGGCTTCGAGCTGACAATATGCACGGTTCTAAGAGACTCTGTATAGCATAGGTGGTGCAGATTGACGCATTCAGCCCCGGGGGTGCTTTCCGTTGGACTCAAGTAATGATGTAGGTCATGGCGCAGAGCTGACAAGCCCGGTGCATTTCTTGGTGCAGACGCTCGTGACCGACGCTCCCATCACCAACGTTGGAGCCCTGGTCGACCGCGTTCAAGCTACGCGAGATGCTGAGAAGGCGGCCGCGCGCGAGGAGCGGTTGAAGCGCTACAAACGGACGCGACCCCTCGGTGTGCCACCCCAGGCGGCGGAGTCCCTGCCCCGCAGCATCGAGGACCCGGGCCTTCTCACCCCCGACGCCCCCCCTTCTCGAAACACATCCCCTGCCCTGAGCCGTGAGCAGCCCCCCTCAGCGCCCCCCCTGGAGTTCCTCGGTGCGGAAGAGGAGCAGTTGCCAGCTGCGCCCGCTGTGCCCGCTGCGCCTCCGGTCGATCAGCCCCCCTCTCCCCCCTTCGTTGAGGAGGTTGTTACAGCACCGAAAGATCAGCCCCCGGAGCCCCTGGTCACAGTTCTGCCCCAAATCGGAGAGGCACTGCCCGAGGTCGTCCCCGGTCAGCCCCCCACCGTCGCCCCTCCCACCCAACAACAAGCGCCAGACCCGCCGCACCAGCTCCCTGCAGCGGACGCAAGCCAGCCCTCTGCCGCTGAGCAGGAGCGGGAGCAGCCGACCGGGCAGTCGCCCTCCGCACTCGGGCCCCCGGAGCCGCTCGTAGCGGCCTCTGAAGAACCCTCCCCGGTGGTCGAAGCTGCGGCAGCAGAACAGGGGCCTGGCTGGTGCAAGAAACTCCAGGCCGCGCTTCGGCAGCAACGGGCGGCCGGGCATGCGGTTCTCGTGGCGGAGGACGTGAACGACGTTGGGGCGAAGCGCTGGGGCAGCTTTCAGGATGCTGCGGCCTTGGTGGCGCATCGGAGGTCCCTCGGGCCGTACGCGCACCTGTACGAGGTCATCCAGGACGATGCGTGCTGGCGCATCTACTTCGACCTGGACTTCTCGGCCCCCGCTGAGGACCCCGGCGATTTCGAGCGGAGGCTGCAGGCCTTCCACTCGGTCAGAGACCGGTTCCTGACCTCGGTGTTGAACTTGCTCGAACACGCGCTCCGCTTCCAGGCGTGCGAGGCGCACGGTGAAGCGCGCCCCCCCAAGCAGGGCTTCAAGTACAGCGTGCACGAGGTGCTCACGGACTTTTACCTGAGGGGGCTGGATGCCAGGAGGGCGTTCGGGAGGGCCTTCGGGAGCTTCTTGGAGAAACCCCCGAACGACCTGAAGTCAAGCGTCGAGCTGCTGCGGAAGGACGGCGGGTCCGCTTACATGTGGGACGGGGGTGTCTACGGGCGGCACCGCTGTTTTCGGCTGCTGGGGTCTTCCAAGTTCGAGGACCGTTTCCGTCCCCTAGTTCCATCCGAGGGCAGCTCCGAGGCGATTGCGGACCACATGGTCTGTCTCTACTCGGAGGCAGAGCTGGCCGGTTCCATCGAGATCAGTGCTGACCTCTTGGGGGAGTGGGCGACCGCGAAGCCGGCCCCCCCCACCCCTCCCCGTGTGGGGGCCTTCCGTTCGCAAGCGCTCACTTTCGACGAGGCGAGCACCTCACGGGGGCCTGGCGGGGACCTCTCCGAGCATGAGCGGGCCGTCCTCCTCGCCTGCTACCAGGAGGACCACGCAGGGGCCGAGATCACCCGGCTGGTGCAGGAGCGGCCGGGGGACTTCTTCGTCCACTTCCAAGCGCCGGATCCCATGTGCTGCATCGCAGGAAGGCGTCACACGTCACCCGGCAACCAGAACCCGTACCTGATCTACAAGCGGGACGAGCCGCGCATCGCACGCTACCAGTGCTTTGCCAACAGCTGCAGGTGAGGTGCCCATGTAGTGAACCTTGAGCATTGCTTTGCATTCGCTAGACGCTGACAATCTGCAACGGTTGGAAAGCTTCAGTGTATAGACAGGGGGTGCGAATTGTCAGGGCCCACGCGCCGCGCTCCTTGAGTCTCACTTTGGACTCTGACAATCTGCATCGGTTGGAAAGCTTCGGTGTATAGACCGGGGGTGCAGATTGTCAGGGCCCACGCGCCGCGCTCCTTGAGCCTCACTTTGGACTCTGACAATCTGCATCGGTTGGAAAGCTTCAGTGTATAGACCGGGGGTGCAGATTGTCAGACTCATGCCGCTCATGTCAGGCCTGATGAAATTGCGCGGTCTGGCCCACTTGGCTGAGACAATGAGGCTTGTTTCGAGTCCACTTGTGGGCCGTAATCAGGGGACGGGGCCAGATTGTGTTCAATGCAATCATTGAGGGCGATGCGGCGGTTAGTCTCTCCCATAGAGGAGAGTGGCAGCATCTTTTTTGCACCCCACTGGATTGGTATCATGGTAAGAGCGCCTCCCAATCCATCTTTTGCAGGGGCGAGTGCCGGGTGCTGCCTCTTGATGTTCTCAGCACGCTGGGTTGGACGGAGGACTACGTGGACGATTCCGGAATGCGACCCTACCCCGTGTTCCGGCTCCAGCACGTGGGCAAACGAACCATCTTGGCTCGTGCCAAGAAAGGGGTCGGGAAGTCGAAGGAGTTGAAGGCTTGGGAGGTGGCCATGATTAAAAAGAATCCCGGGCTTTCCTTGTGCTCAATCGGAGCCAACATCTCGCTCTCCCAGAAGTATCGCCAGGATTTGGTCGACGCAGGCGTGAAGGACGTCGTGTTCTATCAGGAAGCGCCTCCGGGTCCAATTAACGCCCCCCGTGTCGTCTGCTGCATCAACTCCATCCACCGCGTGCAATTCAAGATGGACGTTCTGATAATAGACGAGATGGACATGGTTCTTGCCAATCTCAACTCCGAGGTCATGACCCAACGGGGCAGGGTGCTATCATGCCTGGAGGCACTTGTGGCGGGAGCAAGGGTCGTCATCGGCCTAGACGCCAATATCGACTCTGCACGCGTCTTGGAGTACCTCTTCATGGCGCGGCCGGACGCAGACTTGCACGCCATTCGCAACCGGGGCTTGTACCCAGCTTCGAGGCATGCCACCATCCGGGTCTTCCCGGTGGGAAGTGGTCTTCGCGAGTGCATCGGCACCGCGGTGCGGGACGTGCTGGACCGTGTCGCTCGAGGCACAAAGGTCGTGGTGAGTTCTTCTATCTCCAGGCATGTGGACATTCTCAAGCATTGAAAAGGCAGGCTGATCTAGCTAGCTGAGCCGCCTGGGTTCGGTCTGCTTCCAGCTTCGTTGCCGACTTTGATGAAATGTGTGCAGTATTCACAGCTGGTTTCAGTGCGATCATGAAGGCCGTGGCTGCCTCAGTTAAAACTGTGCCAGGCCGTTTTCAGGCGCGTGCTTGCGCTCAAGCTCGCAGGCTCGATTTCTGGCCGTTGTGGGCCTGTTCTCGGGGGCTGCTTTTGACGCGAGGTTAAGCTGATAAGTTGGGGCTGCGGGTGTGAATTAAGGCCGTCGGCGAGAGCTCTAATAGACGGGTGCGTTTGGATCTAATGTAGCCTGGTTTGGGGGCTTTTTGCGGGCCCCGTTCGACTTACTTGATGTTGAAGCTGGGGCCGCGGTCGAGCTGACTTTTCTCGGTACGCGCGTGAGGTCTTTGCTTGTTTTCGGATCTGCTGTGGGCCTGGTTTCGGGGGCTGTTTTCGAGCGGCAGTCAAGTAGACTGACGGGGTTCGTGGAAGTGTACTAGGGCCGTGATCGAGCTAACTTTTCTTGGGTACACGCGTACTTTCTTGCTCCTCTTAGATCAGCTATGGGCCTGGTTTCAGAGCAGCTCTTCTTGGGGGTTAGTCAAGTGGGATTTGGGTCGCTACTGGGTGGTTTAAAGGGCCGTTAGTAGCTGTGAGCTCGAATTTGGGGCCCGCTGGGGGCTGGGTGGACGTGTTCTAGGTTGCGGCAAGGCCTTGGGTCCGATGATTCAACCGTTCTTTGCTGAAAACAACTTCACTCCGATTGTGCAGTGCCCTTCGACATGCAAGCGCTTCGTGAAGCAGCTGGAGCAGGATTTCAACGATCGAGAACCCGCCCGCCGAGTCCGATCGACATCGACATGGCATCTTCCTCCACGCTGACAAGAGGTCGAAGGTCGACGAGGAGTTCTTCCAGAAGGCCATGGCGGATCCAGACACCTACTTGGAGGCTGATCTCGTGGCCTTCTCTCCAAAGCTTGGCCCGGGTGTCTCGAAAGAGAAGCCGCACGCTGAGGAGACGGTCGCTTTCACCCTCAACGGCCTCCCTGGCCCTCCTGTCCAGACGCTGCTTCAGCAGCATGCGCGCTTCCGAACGGTTACTCACTCGACCATCTACTATAAGCAGGTGATGTCGTCTGCGGTGGACTTGCCGCGCTCGACGGAGGCGGTCTTCCAGGCCATCGAGCGTGACAATCAGCAGATCGTTCAGATGCTTGGCGACGCATCCGGCTTTCACTATCTGAGGGGGGCGCGCGGCATCTGCGATTGCTCATCGGCGAGCTCCGTGTTGTACGCGAACAACATCCTCGAGAAGGTGGAGAGCTATCTAGAGTATCTGACGAAGCTGAAGGCCGACCTGGAAAGTCAGGGGTTCGTGGTGACAGTTGAACACATCGATCCAAAGGTTAGGGTGCCGAGCTACCGGGATTTATAAGACTTGCTCTCTATGTTGCAAGATGCTCTCTGTGACGCTTTCAACACTCCTTGGTTTTTACTTGGAACTTGAAGGTGACAGGTGTTTACGCAAAGTTCCGTAGAAGGAAACCGTTGAAGCTAGCATGCATGAGCGTTTTGCAGCGCAATCTCTCCTTTCGTGGGCCGAGGAGTCACTTTCGATGCTCGCTCTGCAACTGGTGCACGATTTGCGGTCTTGTGGAACTTAGGGTAGTGTTTCCACCCTCTCCTTCCAGGGCAGCCCCGGGCGCCCGCTCTCGGAAGTCCCTCTCGGCTTCGACGCGGACCCAGAGCTTTTGGACGATGAAGACTGGCGAGCCAAGTACATCATCAGCTCGGAGCAGTACGAGATCCTATGCGAAAGGCCCGACAACCTGACTCCGAGGGAGCAGCTACAGGAGTACTTGTACGAGCTGGTCATGAACGAGTACAAGGTCGATCCTCACCGGGTTGATCACGCCTTCTACCTCCGCTTTTGTGACGACTCGGACGATGCAAAGCGTACAAGAGACGCCCATGCGAACTATCTCAGGTAAATGCCTTGTTCCAATAACGCCTCGTCTCAAGCCGCACCCGAAAACTTTCGGAGTTGTGGGCCTGCGGGCTAGCTTTGTCAACCCCAGAGCCGCAGTCAATCTGTTTGAGGTGCGATGGTGTGACCCGGATCTCAAGCTGCTTCCGGGCCTGCTGTGGCTTCTAGGTCTCGCTGTGGGTGTATCATGGGCCCGCTTTTGCGCTTTTTCGAATGACAGCAGTCCTAGAACGTTTGGCGCGACTCTAGGTTGGTTTTGGTTCTGCTTTGGCCCGCGATAAGGCGTGGTCGAGCTGTTGCTGAGGGTGGTTTGTCATAGTCTGTGGTTGGCTGCAGTGGGCCTTGGATTCAGTGCCGGTCGTGGTAGGAAGGGCGCTCAGAGGGACGGTTTTTGAGGGTGTGGGGTCCGGATGTTTTTGCTGTTTTTGTCATGGCATCGGTAGTCCCAGGGGCTGTGGTATCACCGTTCAGCTGTGTTGTGAGGTTGATCTCCTTTGAAGTGCCGGCCAATCCAGCCCCCTCCCCGCGTGCTTCCGTCCACTGCTTCTCAATGCTTGTTATGACCCATCTAGGTTCCGTGAACACCGCTTCGCCGTTCTCGTTGGGGACCTGGACACGGCGCTCGAAGCGGCCATGTTGGCGGGCGTGGTCCAGGAGTACGTGAAACAAGTTCAAGACCCTGCCAGCCGTGTGCCAATTGCGGTGCGCGTCCTTGCCTTCCTTCTCGAGTGCGGCGAGGAGGAGCTCGATCACGAGTTGGAGCAATGGGAGGTGTCGGAGGAGCGCATGCAGGCTGCCTATGCGGAGCTCATCGGGCCCACCAAGAAGCGTTTGAAGAGCATGTTCAACCTCTACGGCTTCACGCAGCAGACCGCTAGGCCATCGAAAGCTGCCGATGGGAGACTGAACGAGAGGTGGGCTCAGAAGCGGAATGCGGTGGCAAAGGTGCTCAGGGCGGGCCTCGGGATCGAGATGCAGATTGCCGCGGGAAAGAGCGGGGGCAAATTCAAGACGCCCCACATGTTGACGCCTGCTATCTATCGAGGTCTACATGAGCGATATGGTTGGCTGGACGCGGAAATAGACGCCGCCGAATCGGAGTGCACAATTAGGCCGTAGAGGTGTTGATGTATCGAAGAAAGATCGTAGGAGTAGAGGCTTTGATGTACAAAGGTGTACATATGGTTCTTTGCTAGTAATTGTAGAGTGTGTGAGAGGCTGTTAAGGTGATGTTTTATTTTAAACATTGTGCGTCGATAAGAGGTTCTCAATCTGCAATCCGCAACTCAAGTGTACATAGGGATTGTAGACTCTTCAATTCGAGATTTGTGTAAAAGAATCTACTTTGCGGGCCCGGATGTGTGAGCCCGTCAATATGCATCGTTTGA
>DF237249.1:0-107771 GCA_000708835.1 Klebsormidium nitens
ATACATCGTGACAGAAGAAAGTCGACTGTGCATTGCAATCCAGATCATCCATCCGTTTGAAATTGCGAATGGTCAAACGGCGGCCGCCCCGGGTCGCGGCTCCATCGGACAGACCATGGCATGCTTACAAAGTGTTATAACAAGGATATGATATCGTAGCTGCGCTGACTGGTTCACATGCAATGCGGTCTGCATAAATGCAGTACACATAGCAATAGGTCGGAAGGAATCTGATGAGCAAATTTGGGTGACCCGGTGAGAAGACTCAGATTAGCGTGCTTTAGTGACTGTGCTTATAAAAGTTCCTAGAAACGATGGAAACGACGATCGTCCGTGAATTCCTCCACTACCAGAACATCTTGGTTATTCGACCAAACAACCCCTCCCCAGCTGCTTTTTCTGCTGACTCCTTTCGTTCCAGCTTGGCTCTCGCCTTTTCTGACAAATCGTCAGGATGCAAATCGCCAACATAATATTGTTCTAGCATTTTGATCGCACTCTTACTGTGCCCCACATCGTCAAAGTCCTGGCTCGCATCTTGCGCTGCAAGAGTGGACGCAAAAAAGTGAGTCCATCTTGCAGCGCAAGACACGGCGTTTCTTAATCAACCTTGACTGGTTCCTTGGCTGTTAAAAACCGGACCGCAATGGCGAGCCCTAGGATAGCTAGCGGAACGAGAATCTGCAAAATCCGTCGGAACAAACTGGTTTCCTCCCCCGACTTTGCTGCGGCTCGTGTGGCAGCTGCCGCTCGAGCTGCTACCACCTTTGCTGGGAGACTGCTCATGTCAAACTCTCCGATGTAGTAACTCTTTAGCATGTCCCGGGCACTGTCGCTGTGGCCAACATCCTCAAAGTCTTCTGAGGCATCCTTGGCTGCACAGAGTAGTATCCCCAAACATCAAAATCAGAGACTTTGTAAACTTTCAAAGTCTGAAGGTTTCTCAATGGGAAGCAGCCGTCTTGACAAAAGGAAGACTCGACATAAGATCCATAACACATCGTGACTCGCCATAGCAGAAAGAAGAAGCAGAACATACTGCATACAGCGCTTGCTTTGAGACCCCCACAAAAGCTCTTCTATTATTCTGAACATTAACAAGCCCCAAATTGACGCCCCATCCTGAAGGGACTTGCATGGGGCTTCAACGTCCTCATGATGACGATTACGAGAAAGAGATCGAAAGTTAGTTCCTTTTGAGTCCTAGGCTGAACAGATGCACCCAGCAGCCCGTAGAACTCCATGAAATGCTGTTGATTTAAACCCCAAAATGTTCCCTGGGAGCTGTTGGCATGAGACAGGCTACACCAAGACAGAGCACCGAGCCTACTGCTGATTGCAGACACCAGCGAACCATCAGAAGAAGTGGCAGAGCGTTCCTTCACCTGTTGATGTCAATAGAACCTCGTCACCTCCCGGGTGTTCCTCTAAGAACTTGGTGACATCGTAAACCTGAAAGGGGAAGATTGTGAGTGAGCGCCGTACCGAAACCTGGGGCAACAAGACGAGGACCCTCTGCAGCTTGGACGACCTTGACAAAGAACCAGAAACATTTTGATGACTAGTATCTGGACAACAGAGATGATCGATGCATGAGAAGCAGTCAGCGGATATGAGGGCTGAGACGCATCTACGAAGGTTTCTGAACCTGCCCGCTTAACACACTCTATCCAAGCTTTCCAAGTGGGCGCCAAACCCTAGATCCAAGCTCACACTTGATATCATGCTTCCTCATCATCAATTTTGGCTGGCACCCATTGATGCCATTGATTTCCAAGGCCTCAAGCAGACACTTCGAGTCTTGCTTTCCAACTTCTTGTCAACACCCCATCAAAGCATTCAGTGGCAGCGCCGCTCTGAGATACGAATCAACCAGAAGACGGAAAGGTAAACTAGTGGCTTGCAGTTGCTTCAAGCAATCAGCATCACTCAGGGCCCCCATCTCTTCTGCTGACCTTGCCATGAATAACAAGCCAGGCGTCCTTCTCTGTGGTGTGCTTTGACGCTTCCTCAAGCGTTATAACTCGTCCCTCCGTCCCCTCTGCAACCATCGTGACCAGATCCTTGCACAAGCACGCTGTGAGCTCAAAGGTCGTTAGAAGGCGCCTCAAACAATGTCTAGTTCTCAAAAGATTTGTCAGCGTTCACGTCTTTCCAGGTTCCCCTTGTGCAGAACAGGCTTTGTCACTGTGATTCTGAATGTCTGAACTTGAAGCTCAGATCTGAACCCTGGGTGTTAAAAACTGCAAATTTCTGACTGCAGTGGCCGGGGCACTTCAAGCCCGGGTAGTGCCAAGCCTAGATTTCTCTAAATTAGATGCCCGGAAACTGGACACTCAAAAGGTTTAGGCGTCTGTTCACATATTTCCAAATGACAAGAAGTGCTGCGTTCTGCCAGGTCAAAATGCACACTGAATTTGCAGCTGGCTCCAGACGCAGCTCGCCACGACGCCAGCATTCAATGGCAAGACGCTTTTGCTGCCAGTGCATCGCTAATTCCTGCCGGTGACAAAGGGCGCCTAAATGCAGTCCTGTGAACGAAAAGCTTGGTCTAAGGTTGCAGCTTGCAGGGCTAGATCAGGCGCTCGCACGAGCGATGGCTTTGTGTTACCGAACCAGCAACGCCTTTGCACAAAACTTCCAGTCAAATAGATTCAGCGCCAAAGCTGCTGTTGCCAGCACTCTTGGTTGCTGTGAGGGAGCTCCCGCCTTGTTGAGTGAATCAAAATGGGCTTGCCTGAGAGCAGGACACTGTGGCAAACTTCCTTGTTGTGTTGACCATCGAAAAGTGGAAAACAGGAATTGGGGTTGTGCGCTAAATCTTGGCAAAGAAAGGCTGCGATTACGGTGGCGGTTGCAAGACGCAAGGTGCCGTTTGCCAACAACTAAAACTGCAAGAGACATGCGCGCTGAGCGGAAAGAAAGCACCTCTTGCTTTTTGGACACGGGGCCCGCCGTAGCCCCTTGTTCTGCGAGGCTTGTTGTTAGAAAGCGGAAGTCTGACCTGAAGAGAATAGCTGCGTCGGCTGCGGTTCAAGCGGGGTGGAACGTTTTCCTGCCTCAGCAGTACACTTACAGCACTGACCTGAAGGATGTTGACCCCCAGCAGGTAAGAAAGGAGTGGTTCCATGTGCAGATAACGCAGTGTTTAGTTTGATGGTGGTTCCTAACGTAGGCCCCGGTTTCCATATTATCATTCCACAAATTGCAAGTATGCTAGGCCCACATTGATCAGATAAAAATCATTTTCCCTCAGCATGCACTGTACTGGCCTCTATTGGACATGTATCTTCCCCCAGCCACAAGTTGCACAAAAGAGAAGCCCTTCCCAACCAATATGTTTTCGTCCATGGCAGCTTAGTGACCTCTGGGAACGTACTCTAGGAGAGAAGCGGAGTCCCCACAGGTGCGCGCTAGCAATGAGGAAAAGTTTTGCGGTGAGTCCTGTAGTAAGCATCAGTCCCAGATTTTTCTTTCAAATTGAGCACGTATCTTTATTCCCATTTGGCGCCGGCGTGCCTACAGGCTGGCAATTGATACATTTTTTGCAGTCAAATGGTGCAGTCGCATGCACAAATACGAAATGGACAACGATCAAAGTTGGCAACTTGGCACAGACTTCTCCGCCTTCGTACTTGCTCTCCTTGGACCTGTGCAGGGGACTCAGTTCAGGGACATCTCGTTGTAGAGTCTGCTTTCTGAAAAGGTCGTTCGCCTTGCTTCTACAGAATGTGATTCATGGGGGCTTCTTTGAGATGCTTTAAGTTCCCTGCAGTTTGTTCTAGTCATTGTCAAGGAGCATCATACAGAGACTTCGAACTGGCGGCCATCGCTCGTTAATCCAGGCACACGAATAGTTGGTGAGGTCTTCTGTCATCTGTGACGGCATCAAACTGGGCCTGATTGCCCTTGCTGTGATGTACTCTCACATAGCCACAATTGGTCAGTGTTGCTGTTGTTGCGGATGTTGGACAAAATTACTTGAGCACGTAATGTGAGCTGCTTCAACTAAAACGGCTTTGGTTTACACTACCCGTATCCAAGTCTAAACGTAGTGTGTTGTATTTCGTGTTGCAGGGGTAGCGCGAGCAATATCCGATGGGGAGTTTATGGTACGTTCTCTACAGCCAATTTGCGCGGGGCTGTGTTGTTTGATTTGCATGGCCCCCTTCTCTTCCTTCTTCTCGTGTTTGGAAAACGGGCCGTTTGGGTGTTGCAGGTCGCCAGTGGGATCTGTCTGGCTTTGATTTGCGCACGGGTTTACAAGGGCTTCTCGCTGTTGAGAAAGCAGAAAAATTGTTTCGGAATCCAATTGCGACCGTTGCCTTTGGGCTGTCATTGTCTAGCTCAGCTGGATTCTTCGTCAGCCAGGGTCAGGTCAGAGGTTACCCGATTATCAAGATGGTTAACGAGCCGTTTTCTTGATACATGCGCTGAGCTCGAACCGCCGTAGGCACATTGCTTAGGCCTTTCACGAGGAAGAATTGACGCTGGTTCTCGTTTGGTCCCAACCTTGAGCATCTATTAGCCAAAAAAGACGCATGTAGCACCTGTTCGTTGATCCCCTGCAGACGACTTTTTCACGACTTTATCGTTGATCCCCTGCAGACGACTTTTTCACGACTTTATCGGCAGAGCCTCCATCACAATTGGAACAAAGATCATCTTGACCGACCTCCGATTGGTTCCTGAAGCGCCTGTCAACCATAGCAATCTTTGGCACTGCTTTATATGTTGAGCCCCTTCACAAGAATTCCTTCATTGGCTTCCGACGTTGATCCTTCTCTAACCCGTCGCGTTTTGTTTCAATGTCCCAGGCGACCGTATGTGACGTGGCCGTAGACCCGGACTATACTGGACGGGGCATTGGACGCAAGGTGGTCCAGACGCTGGTCCGCAACATGAAGCTGCGGGGTCCCACCGGCTTTGCCGCCTTTCCTCCACCCAAGGCACGGCGCTTCTTCTTTATGTTAGGCTTTAGGTAAGGGCTGCAATCGCTGGAAGTATTGTGATGACGGGAGAGGCATGGCGGTCGCCAGAAGCTCTCTTGCTTAGTCGGATAAAGCTGTGCAGCCTTTCTCCAATCAGTGACTGTCAGACTCTTTGAGTCACACGCTAAATCGTCTTTTGAAGGAGGGGATGTTGCAATCCTGGGAAGAACGCTGGAGTTGTGAGAGGAGAGCTCGCAATGTATTGCCACAGAAACCCGCTTCAAACCCTGGGCGATCAGCTCTCTTTGGATGCAAGTATGCTCTTTAGTCTTCCACGAGAACGCCCTTTGCGGAATACAAGTCGAAGGACCTCGTTTCAAATGACCTGCAGCCTGGCAAAACTTAAACTGTGGTCTCAACAGACTCGAGAGCTTCTCCCGTCTTGTAGTGCGTGCTTTGATCAGTTTTTGCATTGATAAATGCCTGCCTTTGTGTACAGGATCGATAAGAAGTACCGGCTCATGTCATATGAGGGCAAGGGCGAGTTCCCGGACTTGCGGGACGAACAGGCAAAGTTGAAGGGGGCGAGACGAGAAAGCCAAGGTCTAATCGGGAAGGTCACCGGTTCGCAACCTGGTTTTGATTCAAACACGAGCATAGCTCCCGAAGGCGTAGCCGAAACGGGGGAATAAACAAAGCGTAGTCCTTTTCTGCGTTTTGACATTTGGTCAGCTTACAGTCGTCCTCGGACTGCCAAACAGGCAACGATAGTCAGAGTTAATGGAGGAGCTCATGCAGCTTTGCCAACATACACCACTTCGTAACCCCATCGCCGGTTGTCGCTGTTGGAACCCGGGGAGCGATCGTTTGAACCCGGTCAGGTCAAGGGCCCTTAACTCTGCTCTTGCCAGCCCAAGCTTACAAAGCATGAATGATAGTTTGTGATGACCTTGGCACCAAGCATTCAGTCAGTGCCCTAAGCCCACCTTACTCAGCGTCCCTTGCAGTTCATTTGCATGACAAGGACATCATTGTCCCTGATTGCTGGCGTTGATAGTACATAATATCATTTTGGGAAAGTGAACGACTCGTTGAATTTACGGAGCAGGTTTAGCTTTTCTGAAGGGGATTGGCTGCGTGCATTCAATAAACTCCCGTGAGCTTCAAGTAGCACTTTGTTGAACTACTTCGAATTTGTTTCATGCAATTGAATGCACCGAATGCATTCAATTCAATTATGCAGGCATGAGTACGTGGCATAGGTAGACTCAGACCGCGATGCACTACAAAATGCATGCAGAAGTGCATACACCATCATGCATCATCTATGCCGGGACTGTATGTGCAGGCCATGCGTCCAATCCCCAATTCCGCGGTTCTGGCCAGGCCGCGCGCGCAATGATTCTGGTCCATAATACATATAGAAATCGCGCGCGCGCTGTGCATGTGTGCGCTCGCGAGAATTGAACGCGGCCGGGTGCTGTGCCGCGGCCGCCATGCGCATGCACATACCCCTTGGGGCCTTTTGTTCACGATGGGGACGCAGTTTTAGCCCGTGACTCTGCCCCCTGCTAAGGAGACTGCACACTTGGAGATTCGAGAATATCTCTTGAGGCCAATTCAAGTTTCTGCCATTCCCGAATCCCATGGTGCTTTGAAAGTTCAAGCATTGGACTGGGGGGCGAAGTTCTAATGTGGAACAGCAGGCCTTCTATGTGCGCAGGAGTGTCAAAACCCCTTCAGCTTCTGACGCCCCTTGGCGGTTCGTCACCGTTCTGGCCATTGGGAGGAGGCAACCACGCGGCTCTAAAGATTGGGTGGCAAGAAGGCAGGCACCATGGAGTTCTGGGGTGAGTTGCTGCCGCTTGTTTGTACAAAGCTGCTGTTTGAGTCGGTGGTCGACGTGGACGACCTGGGAAACGCCAGTTATTAATCTTGAATGCGTTTTTGTCGCTCTTTCCAGCATACGATCATTGGGATATTACATTGCTGGCAATGAAGACTGATTCGTTTTTACAAAATGGACGCTTCGTTGGTGCTTTTATCAGGTGCAGTGGGTACATGGAGTTAGTTTCATCCTTTTGTTCGGCTCGCAGTGCGATTCTACACTATCAGCATGGTAATGGTCGGACAGCTTGCACAACTGCATTTGTTTTACGACACTGGTTTTATCTGCAATGCATCCAAGTGTAAATTGATATGTGCTGTCAGTACCATTTTTTTCTAGACTTGAGTATGATTTTTTTTGGTGGCGATTAAATTGCGGCACCCTGCCAGAGCTGATTAGTCAAATGCACCACTCAAGCGCAGAAGCACACTTTTCAAAGGGGTCCGAATCAGGAATCCACAGTCTTGTCCAGATCATATTGAGATGATATCCAGATTTACGCTTCTTGTGCTGGGGCTCATACCACCACTTTATCAATCACAATATTCTAATTTCTTGAGATGGCTATCGATTCTTATACTGTAAGCTATTATTTGTTGAATTTTGAGGAGAGTCACTTCTGGTACCAATGCCATTGCAAATGTTGTGCGTTTTGAATCCAGAATTCAGAGGCACACTCCGCTTCGTTCTTTCAGAGGAGTCCGTGTTGTCAGCTGCCCTGGTCCGCCTTTCCTTCTCGCTTACCTTTGACACCACCATGTTTCGTCCCAGGGATGGAGCTCCTGCCCAAGCAGGCGAAGCCAATCACATGCAGTGAGAACAGCTATCTGCATTTGACGCAGGTAAGAGCGCCTCGGTTCCGGCGGCCTTTTCTTTTTACCCGGCGGCCTTTTCTTTTTACCCCGGTTTTCTTTTCCTTGCTACCACAGGGCTCGAGGTCCCCCCCGGCGCCGTTCGGAAACGTTCAGACATTCACGGAGCAACTGCTCTGCACATCACCAAGGTGAGGGCCCGTTCGCACCACCTCCCGCTTTCTGAAGCGCCCCGCTCGCTCTGCAGTTCATGAGGTGCTCCCAGGAAAGCCGAGTGTGCTCAAAGGGGGCGGAGCCAATCTGCAAATCTCTGAGGTAAGGCTGAGCAATAGATACTTGAGAGTGGGTATCGTTCAGTCAATGGCTGGAGGCATTGTGTTTCTGTTGGCTTAACTTTGTTTACTACGATTTCCCTCCTTACTTTCTGTACTCTGCAGAATGGTCAATCAGCGCAAGCAGCACCAGCAAAGTTTTGTCTTGATCACAACCTCTTTTTCTCATGATGAGGCAATGATGTCATGCCAAAGCTCATTTGAGTTGGAAACGTTCCCGTTCAAGCGCTGCTTGCTGAGGAGTGGTGCTGAGCAGCAAGATGACCAACTTTTTGCACAGGACACTAGTCGTTCGCACCTTGTTTTGCAGCCATGTCGTGGCAAATCTGTAATGTCGTATCTGCTCGCTTGCAGATTTACGTTTAAAGTCATTGAGTCTAGATATAGCAGTAGACCTGACAGCCCGGGTCTTTCCTTCTGAGCAAAGCAGAACTTTGACTTGCTTTGCCACTCGCCAAGGACTATCGACCAATGTTGCACCGATCTGTGTTGTAGCGCACTTGCTTGAGGTGGTAGCATGTGGCCTGGTTCAAGCAAGCACGACACACTTAAAAGTCAACCAGCTTCCTCTATTTTGCGGGTCCTTCACAGCAGACCTGCGTTTGGCCTTATGTTCCGACTTCAACAAAATGTGTGAGTCACAGTCTGAAGAAGAGGTATGAGTTTTCAATATTCAAGGGTTTGGTTACATCCTTTTCATCTGTATTTTGCTCCTGCACTTCCTCTGTTAAGAATTCCGGTACGAGCCCTGGAGTTGAGCAAAGCAAGGTTAGTGGAAACAACAAACGGTCCCAAAAGCTAATTGTCGACAAACTCGTGCAGGCTGCGCTGGGGACCAACCCAAAGGACGGCGAGCGCGTCGTCCTCCAGATCGGTTTCGAGAAGGAGAAGTTCGTTCTCGGGACGCTCGTCAAATCCACCTGCGACCAGATGCACCTGGACCTGCTGGTCGACAGGGACTTCACTCTGGAGCACACTGGCAGCACCAGCGTCTTTGTGACGGGGTATGTGACGGCGGCCGACTTGGAAGAGGGAGAGGAGCTCGATGATTTGGAAGAGGAGGAGGATGAAGAAGAGGACGAGGATGAGGACGAGGAAGGTAAGGGGAGGAAGCGATGCATCTTTTGGAGTAGTTTTTGCTGCCTGCATTTGCCCTTGCTATGATGGCAATGACGTGGCTTTGGAGCGGAACCTTAGCCTTTCTCATTGCAATGGATGGCGTGTGGCGCAGCTACGGACAGTGGAAATCTCCGAATTTAGTAGTGTCCTTCGGCCCGCAGATCGAGAGAGAAGCGTTTCAGGTTATGTATTCAAGCTTCTCTTTAGTGTCTGCCTGTGTGACCTTCTCAGTACCTGGACTTCCATCTAGACCTTCTGACGTTTTGAAAGAAGTTATTGCTGCTCTCTCGAGAGGTTCTTTTGTCTTTGAGGCTAGCTAGAATAAGGAGCCATGGCCTTGAACCAGCAGCATTCGTGGCAATCACAAAGGGCGAGAAGATCAGGGACCATGGTCTTCAATGAACCTACAGGGACGCATTGTTGCAAGTTTGTTGTGAGGAGCTCCGCCACGGACAATGTTGTTCCGGGACCCAGCCAAAGAAAAACATCTAAATCTTGTGCACACCCAGGTATTGACATGTGGCGATCTGCTCACATGAGGCTCTTATTAAATGCAGGTGATGAGGAGGAAGAGGCGGCGGTGGTAAATGCGACCAAAAGCAACGGAGTGCCGAACAGGAAGGTTGGCAATCAAGCAGGTCAGGAATGGAGCGCACAACGTTTCTCAAAGTAATTTTTGCATGCTAAACGCCTCCCAAATGATTGCTGGTCATGTTGAAAACAAGCTGCTGTGTTGTTCATCTGCTGAACGGGTTCTTTAACCGAGTCAATAAGTTAGCTGCTTCTCTTACACGTTTCTTCAAGCCGAGAGTATGTGCCCATAATCACATGATTGAATGGCAGTCTGTCGTTCGGGGCAGGGCTGTGCTTCTTGAGGAGGATCGCAACTCTGCTCCCTTTCGAAATCTTCTAATTGGGACGTTTTTCTTGGTGGATAGTATTGGTCGCTCGTCCAACCTCTTGCCGCCCGACCTCGTCAAGCCTTGCCTTCGGCCTGCAACGCAGCGATCCGTCAAGTTGTGACACGAGCTCGCTTTTCTCCATTCAGCGGCGGCGGTTGCAAAGGTAGCCAAGGCTGCGGCCAAGGCGGAGCCCATCAGGGTGTCAGGAGTGATTAGAAAACCTGATGCGGGCGACCTAGAGGAGGACGAAGATGAGGACGAGGACGACGAAGACGATGACGATGACGAGGTGAGCTTTTGGGCATCGATTTTTGAATTGGGCGTCGGGGTGTTCTGACGTTAGCTGCATTCTCTGATGGCTTCAAATCTTCGATGGTTATGGACGATCCACGAGTACGGAACGACAAGTTAAGACGTTGCTGGGCGCTGTGGAAATCCACTTTGGTTCTGCGTGTCCATACACTAGTTAAAAGCTTTTCGGTGTTCATCAGAGCCGCTAAACCACCAGTTTTGAAGGCTTTCTGGAAGTTGTTGAAACAGCTCAGCTTCCTAATGCCGTGCTCGAAAAACAGCGTCACCTTAGTGCGCTTGCGAGGCTGCGGTTCTGGTTGAACTTTGCCGCTTCGACGTTGTCCAATCTAAAGACGTATTTCACGAAGCTAGATAGCCTGGAGGGTTGTCCGTCACGGGGCTTTAACAAGACCCCTCTTTCAGAGAGGCATGCAAGTGTCAGAAGCTATTTGGTTACGACCATGCATCGCAACGCACTGTTGCTTTGTGAATCCACCACATCGCACAAAAGTCCTCAGCGCAATCGCCTACGACCCCCTCCGTCGTGTGGCCTTTGCTGATACACTGATGTCTCAATATCGCTGTTGGAATTTCATTCGAGCGTGTTCGGCAGTAGCGGGTTGGGGTGCAGTAACGAGCGCTGGACGCTTGATGGAAAATGAAGCACGTTCTCCCCTCTGTTTATTCCCAAACGGCAAATTCTGAAGCGCAGTCTTTGGTAAAAGTCTTGAGGCCGGCTGCTTGAGACCAGCCCCTGACTGCTGGGCGGACCAGACTTGACGACTGTACTCGTTCGCGGGACTTACGTTTGCTTTCACTACGCGCACTGTTCGAAATCAAGAAGCACGTATCCAGAAGCCATGTCAGTAAGCGATATTTTGATTTGTGCCAGGACGATGATGAAGGCGCGGTGCTGCGGGGCGCCAAGGAGTTCGACATGGACGAGGACGATGACGTGTCAGACGAGGATGATGACGAATTTGCGGACGGGCTGGCGGACGAGGACGACGACGATGACGACGAGGTGTGCATCTACTCGCACTGGTGCTTTGTAGCATCTTTCAGAGTCGACTGTTAAACTGCTCTCGTGCGTTCTGTTTTGCCTCCTTATTTGATTTCAAAATGCGTAGCATCTGTCTGTGGTTCCCTCTTCGTCTTCTCTTGTACATTCTGTGTTGTGTCAACTCGTAACCTTGGTTTCTCACGAATCGACCTTTCGTTGTCACTCGTGTGTTGTACCTTTCATTCTTCTGTAAGCTTCGATCTGGTCGTGTGGTGTATCACTGTCGGATCAAATGGTTTGCCCTTTTGCAACAAGCTCTTCATGTACTTAGAGCGGTCTTTCTTGAGAAGAGCTTCGCCTCGAGACATTGCTTCCTTGAGTCCGGCCTTTCCGGCTGCCGCTGCGCGGATATTTGCCAGAGGTTGTACGTTCTATTGAAGCAGAGTAGCGAAGCTTTTGGGCCCCAGTCTAGTTCCTCACTTGTCGAGCCTGATCTCTCCAAACCGAAACTGATTGTGGCAATGGAGAGTAGTCAAGAGACGGTTAAAGAAACTTTTAACGAAGGCAAATTTCAAATTTTTCTATCCATTGCTTAACCCTTTCTCCTTTCCATCCGTCAGGAGGCCGACTTCGACGACGATGATGACGACGAGGATGACGATGAAGATGACGAGGAGGATGACGACATGGACGAGGACGAGGAGGGAGTGGAGGTGAGGTCCAGGCTTTGGTCTCTCTTTCTTTCTCTTCTCTCTTCATTTCTCATATCCGTCCAGTATCCTTGATTTCCGGAGTCGTTTGGGTGGTGTCGATGGTATGCGGAAGAACTGGTTAATGAAGTTTTCTCGCGGAGACACGTTTCGAAAGACAGTGGAATTCCGCACAGTTGGCAGTTGTGAACGAGACGGAGATCTGCGGCTTTACCGCTTGCGTCTATCGTCTCCTTTGAAATACGTTAACTGATTACCAGCTTTCCTCAGGCGAGCCCGCTGTCTTCGTAAGATCGCGTCGTTCGAAAAGAACTCTGAAAGCTTCTGCTTCGAAGGTGCGACGGTCTTGAGAAGACACTCGTGCTCAGAAAAAATGGTTGCCTTTACTTTTGCCCGATCTCTCTTCTATGGAAGACGTATCTTCAACGCAAACTCTTCCGAGAGAAACGTGCATCCTCACCCGTTGGTTTCTCGGCAGAACGTGCAGCCTCCCCCCAAGAACGGGAAGCGGCCGGCGGCTGAGCCCAAGACGCCGGGTACGCAAAAGAAGGCCAAAGTAGACGCCACGACACCGAAAACTCCGGCAGGTGAGACGCGACACTGAGGTTTTCCCTTGTCAGTTTCCGACAAAAGAGTGTGGGGGCGCCTGAGGACTCGGAAACCCCCTGGCATCCGCATCAAAAAAAAAATCAGCGGATTGTCAACAAGCGCGCGTGCTCCTTAGGAATTGGGTGTACCGCATGCGCAGCATGCGAATTTAAAGAAACTTGTGACCCGTCTGCAGTTCGGAATTGCTGCATCTTCGTTTTCAGGCTTTGCTGGGTTAGTCAATAGTGGCACTCGTCAGCGTGTCACTTTCGGTCTCTTACATTGAGTTGACGGTCTGGGGATCATTTCAAGATTGCTCTGGCAGATTGGAGCAAGCTTCTTTCTGCAAATGCATCGCCTCGAGCTCCGACGCGCAGAGAATTCAGCGCTTGTCCAGGCATACGGTGTTCGAATCACACTTTCTGCACTCCTTCTGTTGGTCTCTCGGGCATCAGTTGGAACTCGATCACTGTATTCGGTTCGAGGGGACGCAAAATTGAAAGGCTCTCTCTGGAGGCTCTTAACGAACGCATATCTACCGTTGCAGCTGCTCCTAGTGCGAAGAAGACGCCCGGAAAGGACAAGACGCCGGCCCCAGCCAAAACGCCCAAGGTGGGTGCTTTTCCCTTCTAAACATTTGCCTGCTGGATTGCTCGTCTCAGGGCGAGGGACGCCTTTGTTGCTTCCAACCATTATTCCATCGGTCGACTAGTTGAGCCGCTCATTCGCGCTCTATGCATTATATCGGGGCTGATTTATGAAACCTGGCACAGGCCAGGTAGAACCCTCAGCTAAATGGAAGTCAATGAGCATATGCTCGATGCTTGAAGAGGTTCTTCGCGTGTCAAAGTCACGAAAGGTTCTGCTTGGTGCAATGCAAGAGCAATGCCAGAACTTCTGGACTTGTTCAAACCTATCCTAAATCAAAAGTACTCGCTTCCAGGGATTAGGCTGCCCGTTCCATAGGCCATCGTTGCCAGTATATGCCGAGAGATACTTTGAAGAGAGAACTTCATCTTTTCCCCGATTCGAGCACCATGCTGGTTGGCTGTGAAAGGGAGTCCCTCTCGATGCGTCCTGTAGCAGGCTCTGCGATACCAGGCTTCGAAGCAGGAGAGACAGGATCTGGCGGCATTTGCCGTGTTGCATCCAAGCGGGGAACGTAGTTCGTAGTTCCCCATACTTAGAATTCTAAGCTCCCTGTTCCGTTCCTTTGTAGACGCCAGCCGCCTCGGGCAGCCTAGGCAAGTACCAGTGTGAGCCGTGTAAGAAGTAAGTCGTTCTTTCCCGCTCTTCGTTTCAGTCTGCGCTTTACGCTCGCCGGGGGGGAGCGGCGCGGGCCCGGGGAAGGGGCCGTCGGGGGCGGGGGAGGGAAGAGGGGGAGGGGGTCTGGGCGAGGGGGGCGCCAAAGCGGTGCTCAGAGGTTCAAATGTGCGTTTGTCGAGTCCAAGCTTTCCGCTTTGCCTTCTCCTTGTTTCGAGTGGAAGACGTCGGTCGTTACAGAGTCGCGACTCTGCATTCACGAAAGCCTTTCTATGAATCATATTCGGCTGCTTGTGGTGTTCTTCTCGTGGAAGAGCACCCGTCGCTCGTCGCCTTTAACTTCGACAGCTGAGCGCTATAGAGATTGTCGCCAACTGTTGTTGAGGAAAGTGTGTTCGCCTTCGAGCTTGTCAGGTTGTGTCCTGCGAAATGCATCATCAGTCAATGCATCATCAGTCAAGTCGAGTCCGTCTGAATCTGGAGTTTCTCATACGTCTGGTGCTGGTCTGCTCAAGTGACACTGCTTGCGGGTCCTTGTTTTGGCGTGTTGATTTCTGGTCGGTGCATGTTCTGCTCGGGATGCAATGATTACACACATAATCTCGTTAACCTGAAGGGGCTTGCCCCCTCATGGAGACAAGCAATATCCAATTTTTATGAGCATCCACAGAGCCTTGCATGCACCGTTGAACCCTCACCTAGAGGGAGGCTTGTTTCAGAGCGATTTTGTCAAGATGCTAATGATTGCGCACTTGTAGTGGTCCTTCAAGGTCTGATTGAGGGTGTCCGGGCGGTTCTTGGTTGTTTGTCATTTGGTCAGTCTGCTGCATGCAAGGGGTGGTATCTTTGCCAGAAGTCCGGCAACCCCCTGCTTGTTTATACTCGCTTTGCAACTAAAGTAGCTTCTTCAATTCGACCTTTCAAGAGTTTCCAATCACGTTGTTTGCTTCTGGTAGAGCTTTGAAGGCATTAGAGGTTTCGCCAAGTCCTGCATCTTGGGAGTACTTTTTGAGAGCTCAAGTCGTTTCGTGGAAAAATGTCAAATCCTCGAATATCCGTTCTTGATTGCTGTTTGGGCAGCGCTGATGACAATGTAGCGTCCATTGTTGCAGGAACTTCACGACAGAAACGGCTCTGAGCCAACACAACAGTGCAAAACATAAATAAAGTAGTGCGAGAAGCTGGTATTCGAGAAGGGCCTTTGCCCAAGCAAGAGCTGTTTGTGTCTCCTTGCATGCTTCATAAAATGCTGGCGGAGGCTTTGCATTGAGGGGCGACGGAAAAGGACATACAGGTTTTCAGCTAGCCGGCTTTTGGTGTGTCTCAGCAGATGAGTCATAGGTCGTGTCCCTACTGATGGTGCTTGTGGGTGTTCATAAATTGGCACGGATCAAAATAATTGTTTGCTTGTAGGCTCAAGCCCAATACAAAGAACATGACACGCAGTTTTTTCATACACCCCAGATTCTGTGAGGGAAGACCGAGAGTAAGCAGTATCAATTGTCCTCGATAAGGTCGTATACTTTTCGAATAATGGATGAGGTGTTCCTTTGTTCCTCTTGACTGTTGCGAGCCAGCCGTAGGCCGCACATGCATGAAAACTTAAGATTGCAATCAATCTCGTCCACGGCTTTCACGAGTTGCTAGCACGTAGTGCATGGCGTTGCTTGCAAGTGCATTGAATGGCTGGTCGGGCAAGTTTAGTTTTGTCCCTATGTGGCATTATCAACACTAAGACTTGCAGTCAGGCGGCCTGGCATACATGTATGGTAGATGAGAGTCCATGGCGGACATGATAGATCGTTGATTGAAGCTAGCTTCATGCAATCGATCACATTTTGGCACGAATCGCCTAATAGCTATATGCGCCATGGTACTAAGCCAGTCGCCGGCCGTCCAATTGGTGATTTCTATTACATTTCCCCTCCGGTTAGTCGGATGCAACTTAGCGATTATAAGTAGCACTATAGACAGACATATATGTATGTTGATCCGGCCACGCGGGCTGCATGCAATCTTGCGGTTTCGATGTGCATATACGACACATGCAAATCGACACATGCCACATCCCTGCACCAAACGTCTTGCAAGGTTCTGATTGAAGCTAGGCCGAGGCATTAATCGTGTCAAAATCCATGTGCAAGCTAGGGCCTGATGGTCCGGAATTACCCTTTCCAATCGCTCGAGACGCCCTGTATTCGCACCTAGCGCGCATATGGCAGTTGAGTTTGCGTTGTCTTCGGGCATGTCAATCAGGACACCCTGTGAATTAAATTGGCCTGAAAGAACTGACGGGGGCCGTGCGGGGCCTGGTGGAATGAAGAGTCAACTCATTGTAGTGACCCCGGTCACAACTGGCAAGCAGGTTGCCCGGAAACAAATTAATGCGGCTCGGATCGTTAGACACCGCTAGTGACCATTCTTTTGAATCACCACTAGTGACCATTCAATGATTCTTTTGAAACACCACATGCTCAATTGATTTAGGCGCATACACAGTTGTGTATGTTGACATTAAGAGGAACTAATGGATCTTGAGAGCCCAGACCTTGTAACTTCCAAAACGTTGTTAAACTGGGGCACTAAGTTATTGATACTCCGCTCAAAATAGCATGCTACATACGGGTCATCTGGTCCAAACGGCCACGCCCCTATTGTGTTCCACTAAAAGTCGAGATGACAATGATGTACAATAAGATTAAGCAACAGGGCCAAACCCCACAGCGTACAAGAGATGGTTATGTTTGCAGGTTAAAAAGATTCAACGGAGACTGACACTTGACAGGGGGTTCCCGGTCTGTGATGGCAAAGCTCAAATCTCCCCCGCGAGTGTAGCCATCTTGATGACCACACAATACCACACGATAACCTATTTAATTCCAGCTTTGAAAACCGATTCACCCTCCCAGGCCCCTCCATCGCTTCCCTTCCTGAGATGGCCAAGGTATGCAGGGAAACATCTGAGCTCAATCTGTCCAGTTGGTCCGTAATTGACGGAGGCGCTAGATCTATCAGACTTCCCACCAACACTTGGTGTTCCAACACTTGAAAACAAGCTTCCACATTGTCTACTTTTACCCCCCTTTCCACTATGCTGCCAAAGATTGCCGTACTCTCAGAAGCTGCTGCCGGCACTTGCATGTGCGCGATTTTTAACAACCTCCGGTGGAAATAGTCTGCTGCGGATTGAAGGCCATGTTCGTATGCAAAGATATTTGGCAGCATAGAGAGGCTCCGATCTTGCCAGCCTTTGGGTAATGTCATTGTCCCAGAAGATATGCAGTATAAAAACCAAAATACTAAACCAAATAACGAAAAACCGAAGATCGGTATCGCAATCAATCCAAGGGCCGCACCGCAAGTGATGAGGACAAAGCCTGAAAACCCTCCAACATCTTGCGCAGCGGTAAGTGCAAGTGCCCCCGGAAGAACCCCTAGCACCAAAAAAAGGCCCATCAAATATTCCCTCGCGCCGTACAAGGTATCCACAATATCTCTGTTGCATCTCAGGATATCAACCAACGATGTTGGAATGTAACCCTGGTCTACCAGATTGTTGGCCAACAGGATCGAGAAAACGGCTCTCAATTCCTTGGGCGCCTTTGCTAGGAACTCTCTGCTATCCGATGGAACTTCAACAGCCTGCTCTGCAGATGCTACCGTAGATCTTTTTGCTAGAACCAGCTTCTTTGCGCGTTTGATGCCCCATATCTCGACAATGCTAAGGAGGGCTCCAGCTCCTTCTAGAAAACAGATCCACACAAGGAAGGCATAGATAGGCACCCTCCCATAGTGCCCCTCAGTCCCAGAGATATACCAGGTCGCCACAGCTGTGATCAGGATACCAGCCGATTTGAAGGCTTGCCAGCCAAACCCTGCCCAAGTTTTCGCAGTCAGCCAGCGTGCAACCCCCCTTTGTGAAAGCAGTGTCACTACGCTGATGACCATGAGGCCCTGAACCTGGGTATGAGAGTAAGCATTGGCGAAACCCACCAGGGCCAACTGCAACTCGATGTTCAAGCCGAGCATGACCATGAAGAACGAGTGGAAATTCAGAAAGTGATCTGGTCGCCACTCGCCACCACGTCGGACGAAGCCCCCAACAGAAAGCGTATGCAGGATGACCATCGAAAGGCCGACAGTCAACGTCGAAATGTCCAGCAACACAACCACAAGTACTAAAACTTCTGTCTTCCTGCTCAGCTGGTTCCGCAGGACTTGCACTAAGCCCGCCGCTGGAGCCTGGGCAGATGCCATGATGGCCGCCACAAACTTACAAACCTCAGCTGAAAGGCTTGCAGGGATGCCTCCTTCCTGGCCGGGGAAGGGGGTTCCCCTCGCGGACAACATTTGACGTGGTCTCTTTTCGAAGTTGTCGCCGTAGCCATAGGGTCCGCCATTGGCATACCGGGTACTAATACCTAGGCTTATATGAATACTTGCATGATTACTTACGGCAATACCGTACCGTATGTGGTCACCGTCGTGGTATGTACAGTTGACTGGGACTTCAGTCAGGGGGACCAAACGCCACTCAAAGTCCGTGAACCGTGTTCCGCACCGTCAGATGAGAAATTCTTTGACTTTGACGGTCAAGATTGGTTCATTTTGATGTCCCGAGGCAGCTGCGGTCCTCGGTTGGTCTCAGGAGAGGGTTAAGAAGATTGTTAGAAGAAGGTTAATGGGTTTTTGCCTGTGATACCCACCTAAACCAGCCCTCTACATCTCCTGAACGGCGTTTTGCCCGGACACGAAACCTCGGGGTTTCGAAGGTGACCCTGTGGAGGTTCAATCCCACCAGCTTTCGGTTCCGGGCAAATAAGCCGTTTGGCTGCTGGAACACTGTTCATGTTGCTAACCTATTTACCCGGGGCGTTTGGTCCCCCTGACTTCAGTCTCCGACAGAGTAGGTAGGTACTCTGTGAAGTCATGTGAGGCTCACAGCCAAGATATACAGGGGAAAAGAAGAGAGAAAAGAGTTAAAAAATCGGAGAAAAAAGAGAAGAGAAGAGAGAATATATGACCAGATTTATAAGGAAGTTTTATGGTTATCAAATGGCAGTGCTTCGCACACGGGCATTTGAAAATCGATTTTCATATCCAATTTACGACATCCCCAGCCTGCCATCGATCATCTGCATCGGACGGTCCCAACATTTCTTGATTTCGATGACGCGGTTTTCGCGTCACTATTCGTACACTTATATTTGGCCGGCCTCCCTCTTGATCGACACGCGGCAAAAGTAAGTACTAAGGCCGTCGACATTTGACAAGGGGCATTCTGAGTGGGACCAATAATCACGTATCGGTACGATCTTGTAACTCTACTGTGCCCTACGGTATATAACCGCAGTGTGCCTTGAAATAGGCGCCCGGGGGACGGGCGAGGACCGCGAGGTTGGCTTGGTGGTTAGGGCAGGTTGGGGTGCGGAGCGCGTAGGTTTCTTGGTTATTGGGTTTTCAATTGAGGTGCCCGGGGCTTATGTACCGGTATCTTAAAACAATTTCCTCTACCAAATGTTTTACAATCAGTACGCATTTGACTCATCCGGTATTACCGGTTAGGCCTTAGCGAGGCTCCGCGTTCGGAGATGGCTTCATCACGGTCAGCAGAAAGATGATTAGGTACCTCAGGCTGACAGACAGGCTAGCTACGACTCCGACTCCGACTCCGGGGGCCCGGAGGCCCGGCACGGCCAAGCCTCGCCAGGCCCGGCACGCGGGTGGGGTCAAACTTCCTCGACCGCTCGTGCGGCGAATTAGATTTGATTGACACTGGACCGTACGGAACAATCCAGGACTCCCATGTCACCGTGCGATGACAGCGGTAATGCTTGTAGAGCAGCCTAAAAAACTTACTGCAAACGTAGTGTAAAACCATTACCAAGGGCGGGTTGGGTTACTATCAGGGCTAACCTCAATTGCTGTCACGCAAAATCCCGAGAAAAATGGGCTAGGAACTGAAATTTGACAAGCCTACCCCACCAATGCACTCAAAATGGACAAATATGCAGAATTTGCCTTGACAGTCTTGTTTCTCTTTCTTTGCTGATGCGTTTTCAGCTATCGTATGCCCTCATTGGCCCAAATACGAGAGAGATTTTTAGAGATGAATGGAACCCAGCACAGCGCTGAGCGCTGCAGACAGTCAACAGCTTGTTCAAGAGGTATTATAGAAGGGGTAATGTGACAAATAGGGCTTTGCGCATTTGCATGGCCACTAATAGCTAAGTCCAATCAAGTAGAATTGCAAAGATTATAATGCTAAACCATAAACTATTGAGAAGTAGCCATAAAAGTCTACACATGACCGTAAACTGCGTGCTTCAGCAATGGACTTGTGCCGTTTTGCCATGTAACGGTAAGGTTATATACATGTTTAACTAAGGTGCGCAACTTGCTTGAAGCTCAAATGAGTTTCAAAATATTGCAACTATGGCCTCTTTTTGTTCTAGCTCATTTTTGCGTTGTAGCTCTCTGCGCAATTCTCTGTGCATGCATATCTCATGCACAGTGGTTTGGGAGAGCATGCAGCCTGGCCACTGATCAAGCTACTGAAGCCAAGGTAAGTACACGGGTAGTACGATCCTACCTGTGCGATCAGAAGTTTCGAAGTTAGAACTCTGAGCAGTCACTAAATTCTACCGAATACGGCACCAGGAGTGTACCTTCGCCTACCCGGGACTGAGAGCGCCGCGCGACCTACTTGATTTTGCGTAGGGCGGTAGCACGGTTAGATCGCCCATTTACGAACCGAGCGCGTTTGTCGAAAGTTCTCGGATTTACGTGTTTGATAGTGCATTATAATTAGTACTAATTATTCTGCCCGGACCGAGTTCGAAATTTTGCCGCCTAGCGGCCGCGCGACGCGGCCGCAGTTTTCAGAATTCACACGTGCGAATGTTGCGTGGCTCGGCGCACGGTCACTTTGACATTTTCTGCCCGGTTTTGGGGGCCGTGCATGTCAACCCGACCCCAGGCTACAGCCTGAAACACTCACATTGATGAAAAAAATAGTGCCCGGTTATAGTGCAAATGGCCCTACGGTTAGGTCAAAACGGAATATCCGGATGCCGACCGGAGGTGACGTCAGTGTCAGATCCGCCCGTGCAGTGTGTCAGTCGACGCAGAATCTTCCAGGCTTTCCAACGAATCCGAAAGCGCCCGAATCTGACAAAATCTCATAAAGTTCAATGATTGCAAAACTGGGGGGGGTGGCCGGATGGACGGTCGGGTCACCGAGCGCGACAATTCGGCCGCCGGTTGCTGACGTCATGTGCCGAGCGGCGCGACCCTCGAGGTCGGTAGTTCGAATCACGAAAGTGCCATAGGAACTTTGAATCACTACTTTTGGACCAAATGCCACAAAGTTATCGCCCTTTGAAGATTAGATTCCCTGTTTTTTCCAGCATGGACGCTGAAAATGGGCGATCTAACCGTGCTACCGGTATAAACCTTCGGCTGGTCAACGTTTCCGTCGATGTCAGCCGCGTGTTACAATCGAACGGTGAATCGAGTGGAGACCGCAATTCGGCCTGAACCTCCGGTCTTCGCGGAAACAAGTTAGCTCCAATTTTCTCCACTCAGCTGCCTAGCCTAGCTACGAGTGAGCTACGAGCTTGGCCCTCGCTTGGCCTCGGAAATGGTCTTCTTGACGATGGTGCGTAGTGTACCTAGTACCTACTGCACTACGGTACCAAGGTTCCAAGGTACTAGGTACCTACCTATCATCACGCATGCACAACCTACCAACCTACCTGAGTATGTACGCGCTAGCATCACTCATCACTCTGACTACTACTACTGGTTAAATGGACTGGCATGCCTATGGCATCCAAGTCGCACTCCCCGTTTGAGCCGCCATCACGTGGGCCGAGTTCCTGTCGCCTGCACTTGCTGCATCTGATGCTTTCTCCCTGATGATGCACTGGGCATTGAAGTTATACTCAAGTCATGCAATTTCCTGCACTGGCATGTGACGTACGCCAGCGCAGTTCCGTTGCATTCTGCGGCCGCCTGCGTGGCGCGCCGCGGGCCGGGGGACCGTCGCGACGGTCCCATTGCGGTAGGGAGCCTAATTAGTCGCCAGTCTGTTATATTTATTATCTGTTACAGTGTAAGAACGCCACTGGCGTCAAAGTCGTCAAGGTAGCTTGGACAATGATGCCTACTAAGTCCTTAGTTTTGTCGCATATCTGTAGAATATACTGAGAGTCGAGAATAATTGTTCCTTAGTACGTCGCGGAAGGACATTGGCCGCCCCCCGGCCGCCAGGCCATTGGATGTCCACGCCTCTGACAAGGTTAGACTCGGATGCTCGTCTCCTCGTCAATCGACTTATTGCGCATGGGCGTTCCGACACCCTTTGCTCAGGCTCCTCACAGTAGTATAACAACCGGTTGTCAGCCTCGGCGGCACTCCCTCATCCCCTCAAGGTGTCCAAGCAGCGGTCCTGCGGACGGCCCTTTCGAATAGTTTGATGAAATTATAATCAAGAGCTTCAAAGATGCGCAATGAAGCTCATTATCGGAGTCCTTGCATTCTCAAGGCCGTATCAAGTGTATGATTGTTTGGATTCGGAGGCTTGAACTGCCTGAAAAGCTTAGGATCTGCATGAGACCATTCAATGATGAACGGGTGCAAGTCGGAAGGCGGCGGTGACAAATTAGACGAGGCGACCGCTGAGATCCGTTTGACCCCCATGCGTATTAGTCAATCTGCATGATATCTAGGTAAGTGTGTTTGGTATCAACTTCCAACACTGGCGTACGAGAAAGAATACATTTGGAGTTGTGGGTTTGCAAACGCATCCATGTCCTGCTAGCTACCCTATCGAACTGCAACCCCAACGTCTATCAAACTTCGATTTTGGGTTAGTCTTTTCAAGTCCCGGGCTGCTCGTCTTTCAAGTCCCGGGTGCGGACGGGCCTGCTCCACATCTAGTTTGGTTTCGGAAGCATCCGGTTCGCCACAAAAGGGTTCAATCTGCGCGCACCAGAACCGGCTTGAGCTGTCGAATCCAAGCTGGACCCAGTCCAGTTTGCGGCTTCGGTTCACAACCAACCCGCCCTGTGTATGGATCAGCATGTGCCCTTAGCCGGGGGTTGCGAAGCAAATGATGTATTCAAAGCGCATCTCTTCCCAAAAATGGCTGCGACATCTGAACAGGCGTGAAACGTATTTGGTGCAATAGAATTGAAGGGAATCTTCGCCATCAACAATATAATCCTCAAGGGCAACAATGCACGGGCCCTGCATGAGAAACTAGTGCCGATCTATGTCCTCGATTCATTCAAACATCGATGCACTGTCCACGTCTGATTTGAGCCAAACGGTACACTGTTAAGGTGCGTCAATATGCATCTATGCACAGTCACACTGGGGAGGCTGATATGAGAGACCACGCGACACATCCCGCATACACCTCCGCTTCATCGGCTGTGCAAACATGGGGCGCTTTGTCTGCCTCGGCTAAAAAGGAGAGTGAAGCGTGACCATAGGGTGTCACGGGCCCCTATAGCATCATAACACCCGCATCTTGATACGCCAGCAAAGATGGTTGGAAGAGATTCTTGCCGAGAAGGTGGCTCGTTGGGTACGCTTCGGTTCAAAGATGGTTCGAGAATGGAAAGTTCCAAGGGGTCAAGCCGCCTGATAGTGACTATGATGGCGGTTGCAGACTAGTACAGGCTCGTTGCGGAGAGGTTAACCGCCAAAGCCACCCTTTATTGCACATCTCGATCTTCAACCCAGCCTGGTCCCTTCGCCTCGAGTTACTCACGTCGATCGACCACGATCTCAATCTCCGCGCCGGCCCCCGCCGGCGCCCCCCTCCCGTCCCTTGACACGCTTGCTGCCGACGCCTTTCCCAAGGTAAGCCCACTTCCCGCCGCTCTCGTTGGCAGAGCCGTTGCCGCCGCCGCCTTCCCGAAGGAAAGACGATGGCCCGTCGCTCTAGTTGGCAATCCCGTTGCTGCTGACAGTCTGCCGCTCCTTGCGGACATTTTTTCCGCTGGAAATGCGGACGCTGCGGACACCGCCTCGACCAGGGACACGGTTGGCGAGAGCGTTCCGGGGGGTTCCGCCGAAGGGACATTTGACCCGGGCGGCGCGCTGGAAGCGGCTCCCGGTGCGCGAGCGCGCCTGCGGAGCTTCACGAGCGCGCGGCTGTTGAGGAGCGCCTTGGAGCCTGGCACGCGCGCGTCCTGCGGGGTTTAAGGGTTTGCTTTTAAAGCCGTTCCGTCAATACGAATCTCAACCTCCTCGTAAGGCCGAGGAATGCGTAGACAAGCTTGTTTCTTGGTAGTATTACGATTTCTCGTCCTCGTCCTTTTACACTACCTTATCCTGAAACATTGGGTTTTGCTGCAGCTTGCTAAAATTTGGAAGCATGGAGCGATTGGATGCGTTGCCTCTTTAACGTCTGTAGGTTATGCATCTTCCGTTTGCAAGGCAATCAACAATATCCAGAATGTCTTAGGTCCCATCCAAGTGCGTCGCAGACTATGAAGAAAGCAAACTTCTCGATTTAGCGCACACCGCGTTCAAGTTACTCCTCCAAGCCGATGACCTGTGCGCATCATTTGCGCCGATCGAAAAGGTGTGCAGTACGAAACAATTACCGCTGAAGTGAACGAGAACCATCACACGTTATATCGGCTTCCAAACACGTGTCTTTGTGAGAAGTTGCAGAGGACCAAAGCTGGCACAAGCAAGCGCTTGAAGGTGACCGGAGCAAAGCGAACCGGGATCTCACTTACGTGCACGCAAATGCCAGCGAGAGGCCCGGTAGCCATTCCCCGACCCTGCTGACCCCCGCGCGAATGATTTTGGGCTCAAGACAATGGAAATTCGTAATGGAGCTGCCAACACGTCGTCTATGGAAAGAAGCAGGCAAAAGCAAGCGCTTCACAGTGACCGGACGAGAACTAACCGGGGGCCTGGATACCCAAACTCAGCGTACCGAAAATAAATAATGAACCATTAAAAGCCAGCGTGCTCACCAGCGTGCGCGCAAACGCGAGCGAGGGGCTCGGCAGCCATTCCCCGACACGATTGACCCACCCCGCGGGGGCGTCCAACGCGCGGACCCACGTGGGGTGACGTTTCCCGGTCTCCTTGCACCGGGCGACGATGACGTCATACCGCGCGAAGACGCGCTGGATGGCGACCTTGACGAGGTCAGCCAGGAGCCACCACGCGATGACGTAAGCCCACGTGATCAGGATGGGCACCCAGCCTGCGGACACGTGGCAGAAAAGTGCGTGCTGTGATGCTTTTGCAATCAGATCGACGCTCACTTGGAAGCATCAAGTGTTGAGCTTTGGAATGAGCAGAAAGTAGTGCCGACTTTGCACGGCAAATATACTGACATTTCCGCCGCAATTCGCAACCTGTGGCAGCAAATCGCAGACGGTCAGGCACCAGAATACCACCCCCCCTCTTCAAAACAGAGCTCCAGCGTTGATATCGTCCGTGCTTGACTCACTTGACGGTCTTTCTGCTTGACTCGACAGCTTTTGACCTCAGTCGTACCCGGTCCAGACTGGGCATGAATATTGACAGGAGGAACTTGCGACTCTTGTCCCCCCCATGTTGTAAAACCCCTGGTTCTACTGTAGTGGACACTCGTTCATTACGACGTATAAGGAGGCCGAAAAGCTGCGTCAGTGCAGAACCGAACGTGAAACGGATCGCCGTGCTTGAGCGTCGCCGCGACGAATACATGGATGTATTGCGTCTTGGCAACTGGCAAGCAGGAGTCTGGCTGTTACAGTCGCTTCCTGACGTCGCCTCTTCAGACACATCCGTGTAAGCCCAAACAAAAGTAACACTCGGTCCAACCACCAAACATGCCACACTACAGATGTGCTCTCACCTGCGCCTTCCATGTTGCCAATGCCCCCATCCGGTGCCACGTCAGCCGGCCAGTAGACCGCAATAAATGTCGCCGCGAGCAGGAACGCGCACATGGGCAGCAGCAGAATCACGGACGGCCGCGGCGCCGACGTGCGTCCGAAGCGCCAGAAGAACGTCGGGTTGCGGGTCAGCAGAATGTTGAGCTGGATCAGGGCGACCAGCGCCAGGAACATCACCGCAACGACCTGTGGGAGACACGTGGAGAGCGTTACGTCAATTAAGCTTACTGGGTCGCCCTTAGCGGGCACACAGTTGATAGTCTGACTTAGGCGACCAGTGTTAGAAACACAACCGCGACGACTCGGAGAGGAGAGTTCTTTTGCTAGGCGTAAGTTGGTTGTCCTCAGCTGGCGACGAGCGAGTGCCTGCCTGTTACGAGAGAGTTCTGGTTACTCGACCAGGGCAACCAGAAGCAGTACGCAACGATTTGAGAAAGATGAGGGGAGACTTTACGTTCCCTAGGGTGCTTGGTCGCCCACTTGAACCATCTGGTGAGCAGGCTTTTCATCGAATCGAGGGTAGGAAAACCGCGACGACCTGCGCCGTACGAAGAGCAGGGCTATCCAGGAAAGAAAACCAAGACAAAGAAGACTTTTATCGTAATGGTCCATGTCAAATCCAGGGTCACTACAGTCATTTGCTCAGGTTACTAACGGGCTAAAAAGCTCTGAGGCAAACTCTGTTGCAGCCCCCATCTACACGTCCATCTCCTCCTTTTCTATGTAGCTTCAATTGACAATCTAGTCACTGTCTTACCGACAAGGAAAGTTTCTTATTCAGAACTCCCAAAAAGGCGAGACAGCGAGCCGATTCACGTATCCTTTAGGAAACCCTCAGCTTCTTACCTGCCCGGGGGTGATCCCCGGTTGCCCAGTCCGCTCCAGCTGGTAGTCCGCCGGCCACCAGTTAAGTTCGTCGAGCGACGCGAAGTAGAGGAGCAGAACGGAACCCAGGATTCCGACGGAAGCGATGCCGAGGGCCACCAGCAAGTCCTTGGACATGTTCCACACCATTGGCTTGTCGGAGCTGTGCACCTGGGTTAGCGGAACCCGGTGCGGGTTTAGATGGAAACAATCTGGGTTCATTGAAGAACAGTGTAGGTTACGTGGGAAGATTGTGGGCTGCTGAGAACCGTGTGGATTGAAGGAGAAACGGTGTGGTTCAAGTTGAAACAGTGTGGGTCAAGTTTAACCAGTGTGGGTTACTTGAAGAAAAGCGATTGTGGTCGGCTGCGATAGCCATTTCAGTGTGATCCGGCAAACAATGAGCTTATGTACGGCTGAAGCGATCATTATTTGCGTGGACAAACCGAGGAATCTGCTTTCCAAAGAACAGCGAAGGGAGATGTATCCAAGCGGCATTGTGATAGCATAATTAACCAAGATCAGCCGCGAAATAGACCTGACAAGGATCGGCGCCCGACTCGTGAAGTACAGCAGCGCGTATGAATCTGTACGAACCATCAGGCGTGACAGCTATGCAATAAAGCATCGTCGAAACAGCAAAAGGGACGCGAGCTGCTCATTGTGAAATTACGTGCGCCAAAGATACGAAGTAGAGAATCGTTGATTGGCTGACGTCATCAGAGTTCGCTGCCAGCAGCATGGTAGGCTTCAAGGGATCGTGAAATCTGTAAGCGAACACATCAACTAGCTCATTTTGACAGCGGATTCCGGTCTGCTGACGTCACCTTGTCCAGCGACGTGGCCATGACGGAGAGGTCGTTGAAGAGGCTGATCAGGACCAGCGTCCACGTGGGCATCTCGAACGTCATGATGACGACAGCGAAGAAGAAGAAGCCGAGGATCAGGATGCTGCTGGCCATCCGGTAGATGATGTACGTCTCGAGCCGCCGGAAGATCATGCGGCTCCGCCGGATCGCGGTAATAATGGTGGAAATGCCCTCCTGCGAGGACCAGTGTGAATGCGCGCCGGCGTTAGTGCAATTAAGTGACTTCAGAGAATGACGAGGACAATCTCCAAGAAAAGTCCTTTGGAAGGGAGAGGGCAGATGGCGGTGATGCTGGTGGAAATTGCCTCCTGTAAATGCGCGCCGGCGTCAGTCAGTCACGTAACTTCAAGGAATAATGAGTACAGCTCTTCCAGAACGACTTTTACGAAGGCATAACGCCGTAAACGCAGTGCGAATGCGCGCCTGTGGCTGGTGTGACCATTTATTGTCATCCCCTTCCACAAAAAGGTTGGAGGAACGGATCAGATCAACAGAACCTCCAGCCCTGATTGATTGAAGTTTCTCCGCGAATTGTCTACCTTATCTCCTCCTTTCTCGTAAAGCGCTCTCTGTCTTGTTATCGACGCTGCAGTCAGTGTCTCGCGCACTCTGAATCTGCACGGAAAGCGGAATATGAACCGAAATGGAACGGAAGACGATCTTGAAGCCAGGACCTGCTGCCTAACGGGTCATTGCAAACCCGCTCGATCCACTTTCTTCCCTCGTCGCTGTGTCAGCCCCGCAAGTTATTCCAACCACAAAATGGAAAACCTACCTCCGTCAGGATGATGTCAGCCGCGCCCTTGGCGGCCGCGGTCGCGCCCGCGACCGCGATCCCGACGTTGGCCTTCTTGAGCGCCGGGGCGTCGTTAACGCCGTCCCCGGTCATGCCCACAAGACGGCCCTTGCGCTGAAGCGCCTCCACGATGCGGTGCTTGTGCTCGGGGTAAACGCCCGCAAACCCGTCGACTTCATCCACCTGATTTAACGAATAAAGGGTTAGGACTTGCATTTGGGCAAAAGCGGGTTCAATGCAGGTCTAGCTGCCCTTGACAATTCGGTAAGTCTGTCGGGTTTGAGGTTGGTGTATTTGCGGGTGCACCTGGACATTGAACGGTTCAAATAACCGGGTCAACATTATCGGAGGGCTCAGAATTGTCCTTTTTGAGCCTCGTCCCAGCTTTCCTCAGGACTCAAGTCTCACTGTGTGCTTCTTCGCCCATTTTAACCTCGGCCACGAAAGTTCATCGGTTCTCTCACCCGAGCAATGAGGTCCCCACCGAGCTCCCGATCGCCCATCAGCTCCTTCCCTTCCATCATATCGGTTCCGAGCCCCAGACGCCGGCTCGTCTCAATGGCAATCGCCAGCTGGTCTCCGGTCACCATCTTCACCTGAACGGAACGGAACATATCGAAACAAACTGAGGTTGCGGAAACGTACTCCGGGTTTTGGTTCACCTGTTCCTCTGTGCGATTTGGGCTGGATAAGATGCGTGGGTGCTCGGTTCGGCGGTTCCAAGCACGACCACAATCTCGTTAAGACTCCTCACATTTCAAGCCGACACCCCTGACACGACTGAAAGCAAGCTTCTTCTGAACGGTCCGTTCCCAGGTCTCTTCACTGTCAACTTACTTGAGTTTCTTGCACATCATCAGGGATACTCAATTATGATGATATCAAAAATCTGAACATACGAAAGAGAAGTACAAAATGAAAGGCAAACCATCTCTCAAAGAATCTTTTAGCTCACCTCCACCCCCATGTCTTGTGCCGCCCTGACCGTAGTCGCGGAATCCGTCCTGGGGGGGTCCAGCAGACTGATCAACCCAGTCAGCGTCCACCCCTCCTCGGCGTTGGAGGATTTCGCCACCCCCAGGGCACGCAAACCCCGGCTCGCGCGCTCGGCGATGTAAGCGTCGCACGCTTCGCGCGCCGCGGCATCGCTCAGAAGGTCGCGAATGACCTGGAATGACGTCACGGTCAGTGTGATGAAATCACGTTCTTTCGTGAGCAAGAGCAGGGGTTCAAACTTAGGCCGAGGATTGTGATCTTCTTTTGCAGCTAGTGAACCGGTTCTATCCTCTCCAGCAAGGTCGCAGATGTGCCGAACTTGTTGGGTTGCAAAGTGGATTCTTGATAACGGTTAGGCAAGCTGAGAGTGACAGATGAGCATGATTGTACGGCTCTCTTACTAACCGTGCTCCTCCCTCCAAGAAGGTCGTGTGTGGAATTTCGAAGAGACCAGCAGCTTCCGCAGTGCGTCAGGAATATGCACTTGCGGTTATCGAAAGGGTAATCAAGAAAAGATTGATCAATCTTGAACAAGAATTTGGTTAGGAACTGACCTGCGGGGCACCTTTGGTGGTTAGGATCTGGGTTCCGTTTGGCAGAGTCACGTGGGCGACGGTCTTTTTGTCGACCGGGTTGAACGGCACGAACTTCGTAACAGTGTACTCCGAGATGATCTGCAAACGAAGTATTGCGCGCGTGAGAAAGGAGATATGCCAGAACGATACATGACTATATCTTGATCGTTATATATCTTCGGTAAGAATGGGGAGAGGAGAATTTTGGTTCTGAAGATTACCATTGGAAGATCGCTTACAAAGCGATAGACAACAACAGGCTTTAAGCTTGTCTTGAGATCATACATCCGACATTTTCTCGACCCAGATCAGTTCATTACAAAAGCCTACCCGATTCGGCATCACTCTGACGAAATGTGTCGCCGTCAGGTGCCTCGATTGCGTCCAAACGTGAGTCGCTGAAAACAGATCTGCGGAGGCGAAAGAGATCCGCTTATGAGGCAAAGCATTTCTAGGTAAAAAGGATGCCCTTTTCAAAATTCATTCTGAAAACAGGAACCTCTATGAATAAGGAGGTCATCATACCAGGTAACGACAAACGAAAAACTCCCACCCAGACAATCGTGCGCTCACACCCAAACCTGCGCTTCGCACCTAAACCCACCTCTAAACCCCAAGCAAACCCCCCGACCCAGTCTTCACGTTATTGTCACTGATTCGTTTATCCAATTACTCGACCATTCATTCACTCATTCAAAACTTTTGAAAACTAGTCACCTTAGCATCTCCGCCCATCGCTTCAGTTACGGCTTTATCGATGGCGTCATTATGGTCCCACTTCGCCGACAGGGATGCCGTCAGCAGTACGTCATCTTTGGAGCTGGCCCCCCACGCCAGAATGTCGTCCTTGTCGAGGGTCAGCCGGTTCAGGGTTAGCGTTCCGGTCTTGTCGCTGGCCAGAACCTCCATGCCGGAAAGCTCCTCCAGAGCGGAAAGCCTGCGGAAAAGGTATGACCGACGTCGGAAAGGTATGACCGACAGTCCTGGACTGGAATTTGAGTCGCATCAGCGGGCAGACGTCTGACTGTTTGTTTCAGGAAAGCGGCTGAACAGTGACATGAAAGGGTTTGCGGGATCTAAGTCTTTAGAACAGTGCAGTCACAACAATCTGGTCGTATTGATGTTTTTTCGTTTCCTGCAGAGTGGATTCAAATGACCGATCACGTGGAGGCAGAGTAGCCTTGGTATCGTCTAAGACAAAAAGAAGGTCCGACTTATGGTTTTTTGGAGGAAGCGAGAGACTGGGTGAACAGACTCCAAAGTCGTGATACTTGAGAAAGAAAAGCGAGGATTGAGTCCCTTAGAAGATTTCGTAACAACAATGTTCCAGAGAGACCCCAGGGTCGTGACCCGCTAAGCACAACTGTGACCTAAACAGCCCACACAATTCCAGGCTCCGATCCACTACCAAGAATACTCAGCTCAAACAGTTACTCCACAAATCCCCACTACAAAAGGAATTTGAACATCAAAAGTATTTAAACCAAAACCCTAGACTTGAAACCCTCGGAAAACCTACCTGGTGACGATAGCGCGCTCTGCGGCCATCTCGCGCGCGCCGAATGCGAGCACCGTGGTGGTGACAACCGGCATGCCGACGGGGACCGCCGCGACGAAGATGACGAAAGCGGTGACGACAGCGTAGCTGGGGGACGCGTCCTGGTCCACGAGGAGGACTATGACGATCACGAGCACCGCGAAGAAGGAAATCACCGCGACAGCGATCGAAACCTGGTTCAGGACCTGCGGAGAGAAACGAAGATTTGAGAGGTTCAGGGTTTTGACTTGTTCTTCTTTTCAAAGTGTGAGGGTTTTGGACTGGTGCACTCTTTCTGCAAAAGCTGATTTGGCTTTTCGTTTTCCGGAGTTGAAAACCGTCAAGGCAGAGATTGCCACGAGAGCGATGGAGACCCGGTTGAGTTCATCTGCGAAAAACCCAAAATCTTGGGTGCCCGAGTCCCTTATTGGCACCTTACTTGTTCACCCGGTGAGAACCATTCCCCAAGCGAGCAAACAAGAGTACACAGATCCTTCGTTTACAAGAGTTTCATCCAGGTGTGACCAATAAACAGTTTAGACACCACGCTTCCTCGAGAGAGCAACGGCAATTTGAAAAACTCTTTCAACGCTCTGCGGCTTCTGCTACAGCAAGCAACAAAAGCATGCACGCAAGGTTCCTCTTGTATGAGACTTTCTCCTTACCGTTTGCAGATGGCCTCTCTCTTCGGGTGCCCCCAAGAGAGCGATCGTCTTCCCAAAGAACGAATCGGCGCCGGTAGCAGTGACCTGCGCCTCCAGTTCGCCCTGCGTTACCGTCGCACCCGCCAAAACCTGCGGGGTTACGACAAACCAAAGGTTTCAGAGAGGCCCCAGAAACGGTTTCAGAAAGCTGCGATTAACATCAGGTCAAAAAACTAAGAGACACTTGTCATGAGCCTTCCTTCTTTGAAGCTTCCGGCTCTCTGGATCCGATTGCTATAAGCCAGAAGTTTCTGTGTTGCAGACGGAAAGATCTAGTATGGCTCAAATTTGACCAACACGGTGACGCAAAGGAAGGACTTTTGTAAGAACCCCAAGATTCCTTCCTCAACACGAACTGAACATTCACGTAAGGAACGTTTGTCGCAGTCCTTATCAGACGCTTTTTAGGACCCCCTTCCGGCCATGTACAGCGAAGATTACATTGGGCAGCTTTGCGGCAATTGCTGACCTGATCGCCAGGCTTTCGCGTCACCGGAAGGGACTCTCCGGTGAGAGACGACTCGTCGACCAGAAGAGGCTCTCCGACGCCCACCAACTGCAGAGAGAAAAAACTTCGACGCTTAGCGACCAAATGCAAGAACCTTCCGTCCACTTAATTAACTTTCAACAAACTTGGTACACCCCGTCTCTGTGGACCAGCAGGTGAATCTTACCCAGCTTCCGGAAGTGTGTAGACGTTTTCGTGTTTCTGAGAGGCGACTTGTCTCTGAAGTACGCGAAAAGCCAGCTGATGGGTCAAGCCACATGCTCGTCCAAAAGCATCACAGCTGGAGGTCACAAGACTGAATATCTGCAGGCCACCGAAATATTTACTATGAAGTATGCAAGATTGAGGATACGGAGAACCTTGATAGCCTGTTGATATTCAAACGTGGGCGCGCTGCAGATCTCCCCAAAACCTCAACATTTCAGTCTCAACCTCGTCAAATAAGTGACATCAGCAAAATGGTACCTATTTGCACGCACCTGTGCATCAGCAGGGATGACGTCACCCCCCTTGAGCGCGATGATGTCACCCGGGAGGAGCTCCCGGGCGGGGACCTGCTGCCACTTGCCCTCCCGCTTCGCCTGGGCCATCGGCACAGTGAGTGCCTGAGGATATGGGGGGATTGTGACGTCAGCATTGTGAAGGAACAGTGACATCAGCGATGATATGAGTCGTCGCATGCTTAGAAGAGGCATGAGCGCGTAAAGGGGCGACTTATCCTTTCTTTTTTCATCAGCCTCGTCAATACACTCAAGCTTGTACAAAAAAGAAACGGTTCGTTGGAAGTTCTCCGCCTCCATTGGATAGACTAAGCTACAGCGATCATTCAAGAAACTCTTTCAAAGTAACCAAAACTACCGAGCCCCACCCATGTCGGAGCTGCTTTGTATTGTGCATTATGTTTATTCCCCAACCCCACTCCCTCAAAAGCTGGAGATTACATCAATCTGGCCAGCAAACTCACGAATCATCTTCTCACCAAGTAGATTTATCTCCCCTCACCTCTAGTTCTTTGACCGCGTTGCCTGCATTCCGCTCCGAATAGTACCCCACCCAAACAATCAGGTTCAGCTCCAGAATTAGCAGCACAAAACTGGTCCACCCCCGGCCCCCCTCCACTTCGACCGTTGCGCTTATGATAGCCGCGACGAAAATGATGATAGACACCCAGTCCAGGTAGCGCCACAGGATCTTCTTCCACTCGGGGGTCTGGTTAGTCTTAACCTCGTTGAAACCATGCTGCGCCCGGAGGGTTTCGACCTCCTGGTTGCTCAACCCATTCATCACCTGAAGGGGAGTAAAAGCAGAAAAGTGTATTGGTACGATTTTGGTTGTCATGATCTTGAAGGGGTTTCAACTCATGCTGGCTCAGTCCACTCATTGCCTGGGGTGGCAGCTTGAGTGTAGGGAGTGGAAAGAGTTGGGGTTGTTTTCTTTAACCTCTCTTCCCTGAAGGTTTCGACCTTGTGGTTGTCACCCCACTCTCAGTTCTTGAGATAGATTGGAAGCCGATGTGACTTTGCAGATCAACTCTGCGCCCGATTAGCTCACACTTATGGTGCATTCATTCTGCTTGGAGGTACCTGGAAAAGTCAAGCTGTCTATGGAAAAGAGCTTTAGCATGTGGCGTTGCTTTTTTTCAGGTGTTGAGTATGCCATGAGAAGGCCTCCGGAGTGAACCTGCGGAATGCGGAACAGAATGGGCCCCCAAATCTCTTGGTTGGGTGGGGTTAAATGCTTGTAGTAAAGCTCAGCTGGAGTAAAGCCGATTTGGGCAGAACCGCCTGCGTTCAAAGAATGTCAGATGTACAGTTGTAAAGGGGACAGCACCCTGACATACACTTTCATTTAAAAAGTACGTAGGGAGGTCAGATTTCAAATGAATTCATTTTCACTTTCAGGGCCTGGTCTATGTGTGGAATCTTGTGGAGCGAATCAAGACTTTATCTCACAGCTGTGAAAGCAGTTTCCTGCACGTCACAATGCAATGCAACGAATGGCCTAACGCTCAGTCTCCGGTAAGCCCAAACCTCAAAAGAAAAACTGATCAGACCCAAACAAGCCTCTCATTGGTGTTCCTCAGCTGACGATGCTCTTGTAGACCAAGAGTTCAAAAGTGGATTATACCAGCTGTCTTAACTTGAGCGCGTCAGCACACAATCAATGCAATGGCGCCTGCAGAAGCATTTCATTTGGAGGACCACAACGACAAAGCAGCATACATCCAGTGAGCTTACCTCTCCTCAGCACTGCAGCATCAATTGTAGGAATCCGCACGCTGTTTTCGAACCCCGCCCTTTTCTTGCTTCAAAGTGCACGCAATGCGATCAATCAAGGATTAGCAATCTGCATTCTTTTTGCGAGGATTGCGCAATTGGCCGCAAACTTTTTTCCACGTCGCAATGCTGTCTCGGCACTCTCTCGGCAGCTGGAAGGAGAAAGCAATTGGTTCCAGAGCTCTTTTGAGCAGCTCAGTTTGAGAAGGAATGCAATTCTGTTGTCCAGTTTTGTCCTCTGTACTTTATAACCGGCTCAGAGCTCATTGCAGACGTCAGGATCGTTTTGTGGCGGACGTGAGGGTGCCTTCTGTTGTGACCACGTGGCAGCAAACGAGCAGATGAATCCATCAGAATATACGCCATGAGAACACTCCAGGCACTCTCAGCAGGTCTTTGATGAGAACACAGGGCGCTCATGTCAACATTGGATCCTTCTTCCTTGTTCTTTTTGGCCATACCTAGCTGCGCCATGGTTTGTCATGTCGCTTCAGCCTTCAGATCAGTCTGCAATCCTGTGCTCAGTGCATGCATCGCGGCACCCTTGGACCTATTCGGGAGGACTGCCGTGTCGCCATGGAGACAGCCTGGATGTTCGCTGCCAGCTGTTCTTGTCTCTCGCAAAAATATGAATGTAGATCATGCAAGTGAGTGAGAAGAATGACAGGCTGGCCGCTGGAGTGTGGCCCCTTGGGAACTCCCCCAAATCTTTGCTCGCTCAGCTGGCAGCTTTTGATTCGCCGGAACAAAAGCAGTGGGCGCCACCAGCTGATGTTTTCAGTGTCATGTCATTGGTGCCGGTAATGTACCGTGCAATCCACCGGATCTCTGCCATTTTTTTAAATAGGTATTAGGCGACTCGAAGTTAAATCCCGGTTTCCGGTCCCCGACCGACCCAAAATCCGAAGGATTTTGGAAAAAATTAATAAATATAGGCAGCATTTTGGCCCAAGTTTTCCGATTTTGGGTCATTTTGGATTGAAAATAATGAAATCTGGGCCAAGAAATGAAGTTTTTGCCCCAAAAATATTCCATATTATTTCATATTTCAAACATACTAGCAAAAAACCAACTATTATTTCTTCCCGACCGACCGACCCACCCAAAAGGGGGTAGGACCGGAACCCGGGAATTAAATTCGACCCGCCTTACCACAGTCAAGACCAACCGCTTGAGCCACCTGTGTTGAGCCGGTTTCTCAGCCGGTGGTTTGCCGTTGACACTGCTACAAGACTGCCACATAGGTAGGTAGCTTGTGACACGCTCTGGAGTCTGGAGAATCACATCAGTGTTCCACGGTCCACCAGGCTACTGACACTGTACACAGCGGTAAACCTTGGTCAAAATCTAGCCTTCAGTTGCTTCAGCTTCAGAATCATCTGAACAGAGCAGCAGTATTGGCGTTCTGAAAGAGTCTACCATTGGCCTTGGCATCTGGCCCCTCTCGAGATGGCGCTTGTAAGGAGCATGAAGCAGTGCAGACCGCGAGACGTGACTTGGGCTCTCAGCTGTGCTACTTATCCAAAGCATCTTGAAATTGGACGATCATTGTCTTTGAAGTCAGTCCTGCAATCTGGATGCAGCAGAGAAGCATTGGCACTGCCGTGTACTTCTGTAAAGGAAAAGCTGGTGTATGCAAGAGCCGCCAGAACAAACCAACAGCTCACTTCATCAGGACTTCAAGCACATCTGCAAAGATTGGCAAGTCAGGCAATTGTCGCTCCCACAATTAAAGGGCCGACAAGGAACCGAATGCTTACAAGAAACTTGGTGTCAACAATTACCGAGGCGGTGAAGTCTAACGTGCTGCCCGAGACAAATAAGCAGCAGCCTGCCGAGAGCCCCCAAGCGTGTGGCACCATTTCAGCTGAGTGGAAGCTGTCAGAGGAGAAGGTGCAGCAGATTGACATGTTTGTGGACCTGCTGCTAGATTGGAATCAGGTGAGCTGCGGTTCAATCATATTGTAGCATCGGGGATTCCTTGGTATGTTGCCTCCACTGTTCGGCGTCGTGTTGGCCTCTGTCCATCTGTCCACTTTTGGGTACGAATAGGTGGCGCTATAATTTTGCTGGTACAAAGGTTGACTCTCATCTATGCAACGTTGCATAATGGGAGTACTTCCGCATCGTGAAACCTGCAATGGAGATACACCTGCTTCTGACCGAAAGACTTGGCTGTGAAGTGGTGCCGTTCCAATGGGAGTGGTGGTGCAATGGAGTAGGGCAAAGTTGTTTATATATTGTCGACCAGGATTCAAAATCAAGTGACCTCCTGTAGTATAATGGAGGTGTGGCCCTGAGTCAGTCTGCACAACAATCAATGTTGATCCAAAGAAGCGTGGCGATCTAAACATACAGTCTGGCTGCTTCCAATTGAGCTTGTAACATGCTGCATGTGACCTGCTTTAGTGCACAAACCCGACCACAAATCCTGTCAATCTCTCCTTTTCAGAAGTTTCTACTCTTCTATCACTTGTTGGACCGTCACCGTCCTTCCTTCTAATGGGATTCTCAGATCTCCCACATCCTTCATTTCCTTTCGCAGCGCATGAACCTGACTGCCGTCACCGAACGCGATGCAGTCATGGACCGCCACATCGGCGACTCTCTTGCCCTTCTTCCGGTGATTGAGCGCGCTTTGTCTGAACATGCCATCAACCAGGGACGCCTCACGTCGGCCAAGCCGCAACCCCTCAGCTCATCCACCGAATCCACCCTCTTGCCCAACGTCGGCCCTTTATTGCTAAACGTCGATCCTTTAGAGGCCAGCAGCTTGGAATTTACAAAGGGCTTTTCCCTTGCCAATGGACGGACGAAGCAACCTGTCAAACAAAAGCAGCAACTCAAAGCGGACAGCGAAAAAGGTGCAGAAGAGGCCCCCGCAGGAGTTGCAGGCGGTGTGAACAGGCTCCGAGTGGTGGACGTGGGAACGGGGGCCGGGCTGCCGGGGCTAGTGTTTGCAATCGTGCGCCCGGAATGGGACCTGATCCTTGTGGAGTCCCTGCGAAAACGGTGCAACTTCTTGGAGCACGTGGTCAAAGAGGTGAGCTGCGGAAGTGTCAAATGACCCCTTGAAGCTAGACGCAAAACGCGGTTTGGTTCGTTTGTCGGTACGCTTTTGTGTTTGAACACGACTGTGCCTCTCATTCTTGTATTGTGGATTGTTTGGAAGGTTGCTTGTTTGGGACTCATCAATTGAAACCGATCTTAGAACCGATGGAAGGAAAACGCATTCGCTTTGGCAAACTCTTTGGGACTCAGTTCTGTCATCCCTCTGCGGAAGCGACAGTTCAGATTGTCGTCTTGAACCAACTCGGTCACACTGATGGAAGCAGACCTAAAGTTCCTGTTGTTGTGGGTATGATGCCTTTTCCATAACGTCAGCTTCCAATATCTTGATTCCACCTTGTGATTGTCAAACATGGCTTGCATACGACTGCCTCCGTGTCTGTCCCGCCTCCATATAATCGATCAAAGAGTTGGGAAATTCGAATCGCGGTACTTGAGACGAAGCCCGGAAACAAAGCTGCACCGAAGACGCCTAGCGCCGGAAACCTTGTATTCGCAGCAAGGGCCGAGCGATTTGCCTCCGCGGCCAAGATGCTTCAGCATTCGGGATGCTTCAGGATTCACAATGCTTCGATCAAAATTCCGATCGCTTCTCACCACATACCCACTCAAACGGAGCATGCAATGCAACATATGGAGCTCATTCTTGCAAGCTGCGGTCACTAGCATCGTAATCGTGAACCCCTCTCCAAGTGATCATGTTGGTCTTCGCATATAAAAAGGAAATTTGTCCTCATAAACTGGTTTTGACTTGACTCCGCAGGCAGGTTTGAAAAACGTGACCGTCGTCTGGGGCCGCGCCGAGGACACCGCCCGGCTCCCCAACATGCGCGCGAGTGCTGACGTGGCAGTGGCACGTGCCGTTGCGGACCTCCGCGTCCTGGCGGAGCTGTGCATCCCGTACGTCCGAAAAGGGGGGCTGTTTGTAGCGGCAAAAGGGCCCAACCCCGAGGAAGAGGTTGCGGCGGCTGCGGGGGCGATCGGCGTGCTTGGGGGAAAACTGTTGGGCGTCGAACGAGGTGAAAAATGCAGTTGCCTCTGTTTTCTGTCCTTTAGCTTTTTGATCCCTAGAATCCCTAAAAATCTCGCCCTTCTTTCCTGCCGAGATTCTACTTCGCTTCCCTCTTCTACGAGTTGAGCAAGTCTGAGGCCCTCTTTGAAAACCGGGTTGAGCCTTGAGTCCGCTCGCAGCGTACCGGTGAGAGGTTCCCGCTTCTGAAGGTCTTTTCTGATGTCCATTGGAGAGCGTCAAACGACTGATCGAATGTCGATCCGTCCGACTCGTTTGAGCTCCACCGCCTCTTTCAAACCTGCGCGCACTGCTTGGAGGCCCGATGGCGCCCCTCAGAAAAAAGAGGTTGTCCTTTGATCGGTGCATGGTCAAGGGTTGCCTCCCTTTCCTGTCTGCGAAAGGAAACGGCTTCTTTGAATCCGCACTACGATCGAATCACGCATGTCTTATTGGTGGATTCGAGACGGCTGCTTGAAAGGCGCCTCCTTCCATCCAAACTCCCCTCCCCCTTTCATCTGATTATGAATCTACCGACTCGTTCTGCAGTTGCTTCCACCGGACCTGGCGGTCAGCGCACGGCCGTCGTCTGCTTGAAGGAGAAAGCGACCCCGGCGAAGTACCCCCGACGGGCTGGCGTTCCCACCAAGAGCCCCTTATAGCCCCCGGCGTAAATCGACCGGTCACTCGAAACCTTTTTTCCCCCGAGCGCCTCTCTTGCGCTCAATTTCGATCTTAAGAGGAACCATAGGTCAATCGGCTGTAACTTGCTCGATGCGTGGGACAGGGGCAGATTCTCTACTTCAGGGGGGACAGAAAAGCCGAGCAAGCGCACTTGAACCTACGTTGGGTGTCAATGTTGGGTCGTGGCTCCCATCGGCATTGCCCCGGACAGAGGGTATGGACTGGAAAAGGTCAGCGGAGCTTTTCCTTCCAAGGAAGAGCTAACAAGGGCCGACGAGCCGCCAAGACAGAGTGGCACGTGCATGAGCAGACACGGACAGCCGGACCTCTTCATTATCCAAAAGCAGTGCACAACAAGGAGAGTTCTCAGGTAGCAGCAGATCAGCGGGCCATGCGGGCTTCAAATCCTCGGGACATAGCTCTCTAGGCCTACAGCCCGCTATGAAGTTAGATTATTGTGTCCAAGATTGTTGACTGACATTGAGGAGCTAGATTCCCCCGTGGCGTGGTGCACGAGCTTGCCCTGCAGAGCTAGACTCTCGCATGAGCGGCTATAGGCTGTTGAAGCACACTGACTTGCAAGGGCTGAAACGTATTGGTTTATTGTGTGTAGGTGGGGTGAATGAGGACAACGGTATGAACCGGGAGCCTTGATGCATACAACTTAAGCAACCGAAGGTCAGGGTCACGCGCATTAGATTCCTGCCAAGTCAAGAGATAAAATTCCTAGAGCATGCAGCTCTGCCAGGCGAGCTACCGTCCTTGCATGCTTCTACGTTGATCGATCTCTCCGTGCATTGGCCTCATAATTCATAGCCATATGCGCAGATTTGAAAACAATCACAGTGCGCACATTCTGTGATCATCCGGGTGCTGAAACCTATAGGTGGATAGCTCCTCATACTACTAAAAATAACATCATGCTGCAGTGCTGCAGCCGGATCATTATCGAGGGGATCAATCGACTTATTCCGTATACAATATTGCTGCTCATTGAGTGCGCCGCCCGGCGCGCCGCGGACGTGCCCGGATCATCATGCCACCGTCGGTCGTGCGCATATGTACGTCCGCACAGATTATTGAGCCAAATACTGGCGCGCAATTTCGTATGCAAAGTAGAATCTGATCGACCTATCATCGCCGCGCGGGCCGCCGCGCACATTGCCACATTGTCGAACTCGAACATGACCATTGCGCTTCATATAGGCAATCTTCCTGCCTCCCGCGTCACAGCTACAAGGTTGAAGTACAGACTTGAAATGAGGAAAAACCTTGGATTGATGCCCTGCTAGGAACATCGTGAATCGAATATCGATTCTGTTCGGTACAGGTCAATTGTTGGAAGAAAATAGTATTTACCTAAGATATACAATAATCTATAATGTCTCAGCTTGCTACAGTTGATGTAATCCGGTATTTGAAAACTCGCAGATAGCTCCTCAAATCCACCGCTGTCTTAGAGACGCACGGCCCTTTGACCCTCTTCCAGATTTTACACTCACATGGACGGTCAAAGCAAACACTTTCGGAAACTATCTGAGCGCGCAGTACCTCCTCCACTAACCCGACCCTAGATGGTTAGTCTTAACCCTCACCGGCCAGCGTCATGACGGCTTCAAAGCCCAAAAAGGTGACCGCACCAACGGGAATCGACCGCAAGATGGTCGGCGCTGCACCAACACAAGAAACAATTGATCAGCGCTCAGTAAACTTCGAGGAAACAGCATGTCAGGCCCAAATAAACCGGATAATAATCACTCCAAGCTTGGACTGTCGGAAAGTGCAGTGCAACATCGCAAAATATACAACAGACATTGTATTTTTGGCAGGATGGAGCTAAAGAGGGTCAAACTCTGTTCTATAAGTTGAATCGATCCTGTCACGAGTAGGTTGCTATGAAACCAAAGACGTAAAGTCTCGAGTTTGCTCCAAGAGTAAAGTGCTAAGACTTGCTGGCATCCTTTTCATACTTCGATCCATCAGAACAGCAATCGTGCAAAAATCCCACTCGTACTCGCCGAAAGTAGATTCATCAGACTAGTCGCACCTCCACGAAATACACGCCTTATTCCCCACTACGAACAAGCAACCAGAGGGTGCAAGAGCGCCTTTAGAAATCGCAAACGACGCTCACTTGTGCGACAACAGGAGTGATGTACACTTACTTTTACACTTCTGCTGGTCGAAAAGTCGCTAGCGAAAGGGAACAACTCACCAAAGCCCTTGAAGAACACCCCGACTCCCCCGCTCTTGTACGAGTTGATCGCACACTGCACCATGCCAACCGGCTGCTGGATTGGTTTCGACCGCAACCGCTCGCCGCTCGTCGCCGGCCCCCCCGCGACGGCGAGGACGGGGCTGGGGTTATGTGCTGGGATGATTTCTTGAGACTGGAGCCGCGATTTGATCACATCCAGGGGGTACGTCAGGGCCCAGCTGGCAGCGCCGCACACACTCCCGGCCTGCAGAGAAAGCGAGAGTCTTAGAAAAAAATAATTGGATGGAATTTGATATACTTCTTGCTGCTTATCTCTTTAACGTTATACACGATATCTTTAGGCGCATAGGAGGTCTTGGGAGACTGCTTTGCAATCATTCGGGGCGGCTCGACATTCTGACGTTTCGGATGCTCGGGCGTTTGGGGTTTGACGTTTCGAAATGGACCGATTAAAGATAATCCCCACAGTACCAACGCAATCCTTCGCCTGACGATACTTCGTACATGCCTGGCACTAGAGGTCCCCCTGACGGGTTAAGAAAGGCCAATTTCGACGGGACATCCAAGCAGCGCATTGTTCCTCTTGAAATTGCACCGAAGCTGAAGGCTCGAAATTCATAAGAGAGGGAACCGTTTGCCGTATGCAAGAGCAGCATGAAACAGCTAGCGTGCGGCTCAGAACAAGTACCCCTCCAATACGGAATTCGCCAACTTGTTAGAATCGTGCGGTTCGCCATCACTAAACAAGCGGGTTAAGGGGCGGGCAAACGTCAAACTCACAATCATGGTCCTGATCGGGCTCATCTGGCACCCGGGGGTTTCTGACGCCGGCGTCAGCGCGCGACACGTGCCCTCGTAGAACGAAAAGTAGATGGCAAACGCGAGCGAGTCCCGGAGCGCCGTCGTCCAAAACCCGCGATACAAACCGTGAAGCCCCCCTATCCGATAAATGTGCTTGGCGCATTCTACGGGCCCCGTAAACCCGGTGCCGAGGGCGCCTTTGACCGGCTTTTTCGTCGTTTCTTGCTGCATTTGTAGCTTGATTTTGACGAGCTCTGCGGCGAGAAGGAGGACGAGTCTGGTGTCAGAGGCATAAACTTTCACCTTGTGAGAGATCTCAAAAATTGCGTTCGAGCTTGCGAGAGGGGCTCCATTGTCCATGGGAGATATCTACAGTACGAGACAACGAGCCCCCGCTGATCCTGAGACTAAGCTGGCTGTTTGTGGCGACTGGACTCTTCAGCTGAGCTACTTAACTAAGTTAATCTGCACCAACAAGTGCAACGGATTATGAGCCCGATAAATCGCCCAGGATTCCTTAGCAGCTACACAACTCCAAAACCCCACCTGTCAGGATTCCAGAACTGGCAGACTGCTCAAAAGTTGGACCGGAGCTTAGCAACAGTCCGTTCCCTAGTATCAACAATCCAGAAAAACGTCTCGAGCTCTACCCTTCTGCCTCTCACCTGTTGGCGTGGATATGAAGCAGTTTGCGAACCCTGCAAACCCCCCCGCTAGGGCGACTTGATGCAATGGTTGCTGGGAGTAATTTGTGATGCTGCCTGAGCCCCCTTCTAAACTATATATCGCTCTTCGTGCGGCCCCATAGGCGCCAAAACAGATGGCCTGGATTGGGACATTTCCGACTACAGGGCTCGCCAAACCTTTAAATAGCCCACGCGCCTGTAGACATTGTGAGAAAAAGTTCAAGGCCCGTTGTAATATTCAATAGTTGAGAAAGTATAAGACCTCAAAAGAACATCAGGGTGAAGCTGTGAGCAAGCTCAGCAAAAAAGATAACACGGACATGAGCTTGATTACACAGGGCCCTCTCGGATTGTGACCGGCACCAGCTTTCCTGGTTATGAAGCACTGACAGCATTTAAAACCCTTTGCTCGGAGGGCCTAGTAAGGTTCCAACAATGCAATCTAGCAGGGACATCTCTCACCAACAAAAGAACAGTTTAGAGAAGAACCAGAACTTGAATAGGAGGCACATACACTCACCCCTTCCTTTTGCAGGGTCCTCTTTAGACAGTCCATTGGCCCCTTGTATAGTCCGGCGCCTGAAGTGGACGCCTCACCCGCTGACCTCGCAGCTGACGCCACGCTGACATCAGGCTGGGTTTGCAACCGGACCTGCCCAACAGAACAAAGCTACCGAGATTCAGGAGAATACATAGGAGCTAAGGAGAACGAGGACAGCTAGGCTGCCATGGCAACTTGAAGGCAATCTCCAGCTGCACGAAAACGTGTGTGCCAAAAGGGTTTGGCTAGCCAACAGCTGCTACAAGTGATAGGACGGGCTCAGAAAGGGGGCTTCTGAGAGCGGTAAGATTGCAAAAAACCTATATTAGGGTTCAGAGATTAGGGTTTGCAAGGCGTTGACTATTGAGGAAGTAGATTTCAGGTTTCGAAAGGTTCATGAACCCAAGAGCCAGGGTCTTACATTTTTGAGCGATCCACCTTGGCTTTTAGGACGAACCGCCAATACACCGATGAGCGCAATCGTTATTCGGGTCACCACTTATGCACTTCAGCAATCAAACAGAGAGCAGTCTAGAAGTCAGCACTCTGCAAGACTGACTCAGACACTCCTGCCAGGACAGCAAAAGAGACTATTTGCTCTGTCAACTTTTCTCTGAAACGAACTTGGACCATCCTGAGAAAGATGACAGCATCAAACAAGAAAAAGGGACCCAGCGGCTCACCTTTATCAAGTCAAATGGATGCCCCACAACGATCCCTGCGCATCCACCCACAGTCCCAGCCACAAAGTCCAGAGCCATCTTTCTGGGCCAGTCAAGACTGTCTAATCTTGACCCTTATGAAAGCTGAATCAGCATCCTAGGTTTTACAGATGAACATGACATTGGGGTGCAGTTTGCAGCGCTGCTTAGATGTGCATTCATTTACTGGATATGTTTACGTAGCATGCCAGGACTTCCTCCGCTTGAGTTTCACAGCCCCAATGCTTCTAATGCAGGGCATTCGCCAGTGGAAGGATTACTGCAGACCCCGCCCCCTCTGACGCACCCTGTGTGATCGATGACCAACCAGCAAGCTCGATTCACCAATAGTACGGTATCCTGGACCTTCTGCGGCGCCAAAGCTTCAATCCAGGAGTCTTTTGACGGCCTCTGACGCTGCCACAGGCAAAGAGGAGGGGCGCCTTCCGACCACCATTGCGCCCACGATTGCTGGCAAGATCCTCGGCTGGGAGGAGGTTTTCAATTCACCGCGTCTGGCTGAGCTGGCAGCGGGCCGTTGTGAAGAGATGCCACGTGGCGACCCGTAAGTCTCAAAATTCTATAGGTCCAATTTGGCGGGAAGCCGGCGGCCGCTCCGGCCCGCGGCCGCGAGAAACGCAATTGTCTTACCATTTCCGAGCGGTAATGACTTTGATTGAGGCATTTGCTCTAGTCTAGTTCGGCCTTGCGAGCGCTGGTCCAGCTTGCTGGACTTCTCCAGCTTCAGCCTTCACGGTTCACCACGGATGTCACCAGCGTTTTCAGCGACTTTGCATCGACTCGATCACACTGACAGCGTAGAGCTTGAAGGTTCGAAGAGAGGGGTTGCACCCAGTTGCACCTGCGAATGATCCGCTGCTCTTCACAAAGCTGGTTCTGTGTTTAGATCTAGCAAAACCGATAAGTTTCTCACTCCGACACAGCTGGTAGACTTTTCTTGCTGAAAGCGGTGCCGCATCATGACTGCTAAGGAGGAGATTCTTCAGAGTCTCCGTGATGCAACTGGGCTGCAATTGTCCGATGACCATCTGACGATCCTCATTGCTTCCGCGGTGGTGTTCCTGACGGCTCTCTTTGTGTGGGCGCTGACTCCACGAAAGGCAAAGCGCAAGTGTAAGGGTCATCAGATCTGACAATCTGACCTCCTTAGCATGTCATCCGACGTATCGTTCCGGGTTGGAGCGAAGCGCCGATAAAAGGGTCGAGAACCAGATGAATTCTTGAAAGATCCTACTGCAGCAAGGTGCAGATTGTTGCATTCGCTGGTGATACTTACAGTTTCTGTGCCCCAGAACGGGACTCTTCGCAGAGTGTGATACCTTGAATCCTGCGCTTAGCTGGGATTTGTGTTTGTCAGCTCAAGAACCGCCGCAAGACAAGGATGATTGATGCTGCTTCATTATTCCTCCATTGGCACTGACAAATGAGCCGTGTCGTTAGGATGATCCAAGTCACCAAGAGTCAGGTGCGGTAGTCAGGCATTAACGAGCGGTCAGTAGTTTGTGGTTAAGAGGGTGCTCTGATCTGGGTGTCAATGCCACTCACTTCACTTCTCCGGTCACTCTTGGATTCTATTTGAGACCTAGCAAATAAGTTACATAATCACTTCAAAGCTGGGCTACATAAAGTATGTCACTCGCTTTGGTGCTCAAGGCAAGCACTTGAGCTCTGACTCAAACCCACAGATTGCCAGGAAACTCATGTAAATGCAGCAGTGACCGGGGTCAGTACTCAATCAAGTTTTGCTACCAACAAAATGAATCCTGATTTTCTTACCAACAGACGCTCCACCACCCAAAAACAGTACAGGAAATTTCTGCTTTTAAGGCAGTGTAGCTGTTTCTGCCCCTTGTGATTGCTTTTCAGGCCCCATCGGCTGAAAGCCTCCATAATCCGGCCAGTGGTGTCAAAGGAAGGGTTTTTTAGTGGTGTCAAAGAAAGGGTTTTTGGCGGCGTCAAAGAAACGAATACGGCGGTCTGAAAGAGAATGTTTTTAGTGGTGTCAGTGGTCAACTCAAGTACCCTGCATTAAAAAAGTCGAGCCCTTGTTCCAGGTTCTAAAAGAGTGCTTCTGGGCCCATCGACAGCTGGCGATGCAAAGTATCTGCCGTTGACAGCTGTCAGCGCTTGTTCCGTGCAGATGCCCTTGACCCCGAGTCGTGGACCAAGTTTCAGATGGTCAAAAAGGAGCACGTCAGCCACAACTCACGGCGCTTCCGGTTCGCTCTCCAAACAGAGGAGACGATACTTGGCCTGCCGATCGGCCAGCACATCTCAATACAGTAAGGAACATGAACCCGTTGCCCAGATCTTTTTGCATCATGTGGCAAAATGCCGACGGTGGTCGATGCAGTGTCCGAAGATGGTAGGTCATCGGCGATCCATGCATTGGGCAGTGTGCACAGGGTGTCCAACTTTCTGGGCTCTGGTTAAAATTCTGTGGATGCTTTGGTCCAAAGCAGAGGAAAGCCCGACTCGAATTTATGAAGAGTCTCTTAGATGCCTTCCTGTATCATAGATCATTCAAGACTCGTACAGGCTTAATGTCCAATTCTTGCCTTCACCATGGTGCACGGCAATAGCAGGAGCATCTGGGGTTGTCTGCAGGCGAGAAACTACATGCCCAGTGTTTTGCTGGGGCTCAGTGTCCCAGGTCTATGTCAATGAGAGCAGTTTGCATGTTTGCCTGGTTATGTAACAACTCGGTCCGTTGCATCTTCCAGGGGGGTAGATGAGGAGGGCAAAGAGTTCAGCCGCCCATACACGCCCACAACGTTGGACGACGATGTTGGCCACTTCGAGCTCGTCATCAAGGTACGACAAAAACGCCGAAACTTCAGACGTCGTGTTAGACCCACACTTTCCTGGGCCCTGAGTTTTTGAAAGGGGCGCAATGAGACTCGATGACGCAACAGGAATACTGTTGGCCTGTTAGATGTGGCCTGGCAGCTGTAACAGTAATAGCCTTTGGGCCAACGATCTGTCAATCTCCTCTCCGCGAGCATCTTTGTTCGCTTTACATATCGGAGTCCTACAAGACCATTACGAACCACCTTGACCGCCTGGATTCGTGCACAAGGGCGCACGGATTTAATCTGAAGAAGACATGAGTGGTGACCTTCAATCCTTCCGCCTCAAGCGACCCTCACGTTCAAAGTTCTGTTAACGGCTGCCCGACTGCTTGAGCAGAATCGGAACCTCAAACGCTGAAACAAGTCCATCCCCAACTGGACAGGCCAGATTGGTGGGCCCGACCCTGCTTCTTGTGACCTTTTCCGGCTTGTTGATGCATCCGCTTTTAGTGAAACACTCGTCCATCATTTGTGCAGGTGTATCCGCAGGGGAAGATGTCGCAATGCCTGGAGAAGCTGTCTGTCGGAACGTACGTTCCGTTCAAGGGGCCGAAGGTGGGGGCACCGTGACGTTGCTCGCCGACGCCTGTTTGTTCCTGTTGATTCTGAAATAAGGTTTACTTTTATCTTCGCTCCAATCACGCAAAAGTGCGCTTTTTTACCCAGTTCACGGACTGGTGCTCATGTATGGCTGGCCAGTCCGCCAAAAAAGTGCGTTTCGAAAGCTCTTCAAAGACGTATTTGTGGAGGTGCTAGGCTACACGATACCCTCGGAGAGCCCAAAGCGAATGGCTTGGTTGGGAGCGCTTTTCTCAGCATGCTTTTGGTATCAAGTCAAAAGGGTGAAGAGAGGATGGGCCGTCGGCAATCCTATCAAAATAGATCGAAGCACCATCGCGGGCTCTTGTGCGCGAACGTCTTCTTGGGTTCGGAATAAAGCTTTTGGGGCCTCACAAAAGGAGAGTCAACGTTTGCAATGTCGCTTGATTCATCCCTCCTCACGGAAGGAGACTCAACGTTTGCAACGTCGCTTGATTCATCCACCCCTCACGATTGGGAGATCTAATATCGTCAAAAAGAAATCCGTGAATATTAAAAGCACGTGTCTCCCTCCTGCCCCAGGGCCGTTTCACGTACACTTCGGGGCAAGTACGGGAGTTTGGGATGCTTGCGGGAGGAACCGGGATCACACCGATGTTCCAGGTACGCCACATGTCTCTTTGATCTAGCAAAAGTAGGCTCCTACGCTAGCAGTCATACCTAACTCACAAATTACCTGCTCCGTACCTAACTCGCCTGAAACCCCCAGACTAACCCCACCCGTTTCAGGCTGGGCAGCTTACGTTTGCCAAGTCTTACTTCTGCTGAATCGAAGCCTCTTGTACCCCCCCGTTTCCGCGCCGATTACGTTGGACCCGATACGTACTTCTCCTACATTGGAACTTTTGAGACCAAGCCACTGGTTCAAGGTTTTTCAATCCCGGTCATTTGGTGGTCCTTGTAAGATACTACTAGAGTTCCTAACGTTTTGCACAGCGCCCAACCTGCTAAGCAAAAGGATGGCTAGGAATCTGTCCGTTCGTGCATTCGAGATTGGGGGCAATGGTTTTGCGTCCACATGCTTAGCATAGTGCAGCGAAGCTTTTATCTTTAGCACACAGCCTAAGACATGTTCCTGCCATTCGTGGGTCGTTGGACCATGGACGCTTCCGTGTTTGACAGTACTCGCTTCTTATCGCCGCTTGGGCCAATCTTGCTGAAGGTATTTGGAAACGGGATGAACAATGCTGGTTCTACCGAGCTTCGAGGTTGCTCGAGAGGCCCTTTTCAGAGAAGCTCGGTTATCAAACTTGAGTGCGTAGCTTCTCGACCTGCTTGCCACTTGGTTCTAAGATTACCAGATCTCCTCCTTTTCTTACCGACTTACAGGTCCTGAAATTCATCTTGAAGGACCCGTCTGACAACACGAAAGTAAAGCTCATTTACGCGAACATCTCGTTAGGGGACATTCTTTTGAAGGTAAGGATCGTTGCGTCGAAACGGCGCGCGCGCTTCTTCTTAAGAAGTGGTTGCACGGTCGATTCCCTTCGTGTAAGCAGAATTCCGACTTCCATTGCAATGATTGGTCAAAGCCCACAAAAGCCGCAGGCTATCAACCTTTTCAAACAGGGGGTGACCTTTCCCCGTACGCTGCCAACAACCGACCTCTAACTCGATAAGGATTTTTTTCTTTTCTCCCTCAGTAAATGTCTTTGAGAGCAAATAGTTGCACTTGAGGGGCGTGCGCTGTGCCAGGTGTCAGACCTTCAGACCCGAGCTGCCTTCTGTTTGCGGCTGTCGCAATGAGCAGCAATCCTCTCGATTGGATGGGTACTCGGCATGCGATCTCCTAAGAAAGCCGGACTTGCGATTCCGCAAGGCTCCCTCATAATCATTCCACTGCATAAAGCTCATTCAGCGAGCTCTAATCTATTGCTTGACAAGCCGAAGCCACCACAGTTTGGAAAGGCAGCTGGGTTCTCCTGAAAATCACGGTCTGACCCATTTCCGGTTTCTGTGTGCTTTTGCACTGATTAGTTTTTGCAGCACTAAAAGTTGAGTCTGACTGACACGCTTCTCGTCTCTTCCGCAGGACGAACTAGACTCGTTTGCGAAGCTGCATCCGAACAAGTTCAGCATATACTACGTTCTGAATGACGTAAGCACACGTCCCAGTCCCGTGTCTATCGCTGCTCAAAACGAGCCAAGGAATCCCCTCTCATGCTCTTGAATCTGCTTCGAACAGCGCAGGCTCTCGCGCAAAGGATATTAATGGTAATGTCCAGTGCTTTCGACTGGCAAGCTGCTCTTGTTTGTTCCTCTGGTTAGGGTTCCAAGTAAGTCAGCAATGGTTGCAACTTTTCCAGCGAATATGCGCAGACTTTGGACGTCACTGGTGGAAACGCGTGTTCGCGAGTCACATCGGAATCATTGCGCCAGTTACCTCTTGTGAACGTTCAGCCGTCAGATCGACGGCGCTCAGAAAAGCACTTTGTCAAACTATCTATTCTTTTACGTCTTTCGTTTTGCCTCCCTAGACAAGTGCGTTTCCGTACCCGGTACGTTGACACCATCCTCGTCTTTGTTATGCAGCCGCCGCCAGGGTGGACCGGCGGTGTCGGCTTCGTTTCCGCGGACATGATCAAAGCGCACTTGCCAGCACCAGCGGAAGATGTCAAGGTGAGTGCTTGGAACATCCGCCTTCATGATTCCACTAATTTGTCGCCTTCGTAGTTCGCTGTTCCGTGCGAGCCCCTTTTGTACAGAAGACTTCGAGAACCGTTTTTAGATACATCGCACTGCCGGTTTGAAGATGCTTGAACTGCTTTGAGTAAGTTCGGCGGCGGAGGGGAACTGAACTGGCTGACGACTTTCGATAGAGTGCCTTCCTCATTGAAGAGAGCTGCTCCTCCACTTCTCAGCACGAGGAGCTTTGCATTGTTCCTTGTAAATCTTGGAGATGATTTTATTCTGCTTGACTGCTTCCATCCCTCTCCGATGCGCAGCTGGTACCGCCCGACAATCTGATGCTGTTGCGAGCCTATCGCCTACAAACGGATGCTCATATGAAAGTTCTTTCTTTTGTGGCGCAGATTTTGCGATGCGGCCCGCCTCCGATGAACAAGGCCATGGCTGCCCACTTGGACGCACTCGGCTACTCCAAGGAGATGCAATTCCAGTTCTAGACACAAAGGAAGTTTTGGCTGCTGACCAGGCTAATAACCAGACTTGAAACTGGGGTTGCCGAAATGATGACCGGGCCTTGACTTCGTTCCAAGGTTGCTTGCCGCCCAAGTCTGGTTTCTGGTGGTTATAAGCACTTCGTAACGAGGTTCATAACCATCCATGGTTAAGTGCTGAAACCTCCTGTGACAAGAGACGTTGCTTTCTTCCAGTAACGGTCTGGTGCCCAAACAAACCGAATTCCACTGGAGACACTAATTTCAAAGCTTTTGCAAATGACGATTGGTTGGGAAGGCGTACTGACATTGAAACGTGCAGAGTAGTCGTTCGGCTCCGGGGCGGCTTCTGCCTGGCTTGTTCTGGTTCAGGTGATGACTGTGTTTGCTTCAACATAGGCTCGATATCTTTGCAAGCCGGAAACTTTCGCGAACATCCGCTATTCAAGCTAGACACTAGGTGGCCCAGTACGTGCTGGAAATCACAAACCACTTGAATGCGGCGGCCTCTTGAGGGGTTTGTGGCACCAACATACTCGATAGCTGCATGACTTCTTGGATTCTCGGACATAAGGTTCGATAATCGAGATTGACAGGAGACGATATAAAAGACTAGCAACATACTCCGAGTACTTGATCACCCGCGGATCCGAATCAAGAACACGGTTGCATGTCCCCAGCTCGATGTAAGGAGTGCAACTAGTGCCGGAGAAAAACGTCGCGACTTTTGGCCGTGAGGTCCTTGAATTGCCTTATCAGAACCTATTGTCGCATCCCGGCCACATGGTTTTCGTGAAGCAGTATATAATTCGTATCGATCCGCTGCCAAGAGCATGACTTTCTGGAGTACCAGCTCGCGCCACTTCCATGGCAGATGACATGGTCGCGCCATATAGTCTTCTCGATTCGTGGGTCAGAGCAAGCTACTAGGCCGCTTGAGGGGATTCTGCTTTCATGTCGGGGCCCGAGGGGACTCGAGGAGTGCTTTCAGGTTTCCGACGTAGCGGGACTAAGCCGTGACGACATAATATGTCGAGCCGGCCGCTCAGCTGGGCAAGATCTTTCCCATGGCTCGGATGATCCCTGGCCGACAGATCACGGTGGATCCCGCGCTGAGTCGGCCCGGTGCCGGCGCCGCCGAGTCCGAGTCGGACTCCAGCCTGGAGTTCGACTTGGTCGGAGAGTGCCACGTGGACTTTCCTCTCTTCCAAAGCTGAGCTCCGGCGAGTACGGAAAACGTACCCGGGCGGCCTCGGCTTGCATCGGCGACTCTGGCCCGGGCCCCTGCTCACTAGCCAGAACTCAATATGTACTGCCGGTCGTAAGGTCGACGAAAGGACAAGCCTTGTAAGCCAGTGCAACCTTACGCAAACAAGGTTTCTAGGTTTCGCTGTCACCTCGGAAGGACCATGCTCTCCACAGCATCAGGTCAAAAGTTTCTGCATACATAAGCTTCCGTCGTTGTGTAGCTGAAGCACGTTGAAAGTCCATTGGCACTTCCTTCGCTCCACAAGCCGCCCTCAGCAACCAAGCCTTCCTGCATCTTCGAGCTCTCAGACGCTTCCTCGCTACGGAGGTCACGAGTGTCTGCGCATCTCAACAGCGCTTCACCACCGAACGAGAGCGAGAGCGACATCGCGGCGGCAGCGGCGCCAAAATTTTCCCTTCTGGTGTAAGGGACGGTGAGAAGGTGCGCTGAGATTGGTTCTCCTTGGATTTTTCCGACTACTTGATCATCAGTGCGCCCACCACCTCACCTAGCGTTCTTTCTAAAATGAGCCCAAGTGATCAGAAGCTGCCTTTGTCGCTTTACTGCGTTCTGCAATCCTGATCAGGTGGACTGTTTTTCAGAGGGCCGATTTGCTTTCATTGTTCTTTGCGCGCTTGCGTGTGCGTACCCCGCCTTTTACTATCCCAAGTTAGTTGCCTCGCTGAGGAACTTAGCGCAGAATTGTGCAATTTCCCAGGCATACCCGTCTCTCCTTTGGTAGCCATCGATGCTGACACGTGTACGGCAACGCTCCTCTCTGTCGGGATCAAACAATACTATAAAATACTCATGGTTGTCAGATTGTGTTGCAGGTCCAGCGAAACATGGCTATGAACTCTGTTCACGCTCCGACCTTCGCCCTGTTCCTTCTGTTGGGGACCCTCTGTGCGGGCCTTGCAGCCGCGCAGTCGCCCAGCAATTCCACTCCGGGCGTTCCATCCACCGGCTGCACTTGTACGTGTCCGCCCAGTACCAGTAAGTACTTGGTTAACGTACTCGACACTATCGCCATCCAATCAAGTTGCAAACAATCAGATTAGAGAATCAGTTTTGACCTCAACTCCATTAAAGCTTCAAGTCGCAATCGCCATTCTGAAATCTGAGTAAGCTTGAGTTTTGCACGGGTTATCAGTATTGAGGCTGGGATCACAGCACTTTCGGGGGACTTCACCCAGATGGATTTATCTGCCTTTCTGAGTGCGTTAGGTCTAGAATAAGCGGCTTCTAGCCTGCACTATTCTCCTCTGGCTACGGACCAGAGCGAAAGGTGTTCATCAAACCGACATCCAGATCCCTTCTGAGACACTGTCACCCTTCTTTTTGAAACAAAAATCTTCATCTTTTTCACCTTAACTCTGAAACCGCCTCCATCTTTCCGCCCGAGTCAGCTGCTTCTCCAGCGAAAAAGCCGTTGCACCCAATTTGCACGTCGCCAATCCGCAACGCTTGCGTCCCGCAAGGATCCCCCTGCCCCCTTGAAAAAGTCCCTCAAGTGGGGTTTGCACCTGAATTGAATGTTCGGTACGTGTCGACACCTCTCTGACGTCATCTTTCTCACCTCTCTGACGTCATCTTTCTCACCTCTCTGACGTCATCTTTCCCACCTCTTTGACGTCATCGCTCCCCAAAAACTGCAGCTTGCTCCGAGCTTCAGGGCCGTTGTGATTGGTACTTCCTGGGCAGTGGCCCCGGCAGCCCCACGCCAACTTTCAACCTTAGAGACGGCCAAGGGGATCATGCCATCAGCCCCCCAATCACTTACAAGTAAGAGTTTCTGACTTTTTGGAAATGTGACTGCTCCGGCTCCTTTTCAGTCCACGTATCGATTAGTATTCGAGGCAACAATGTCTGGTAAGTGGACAAAACGAGTTATAAGCATTTTCAACTGGAGATGACGTTGCAAGTTGAAGGCCCGAGCGAAGCTTGAAGGTCCAACAACCAATGTCTGATTTGTTTTGCGCTCGGTCTCATCACTCCACTTGGAAAGCTCCAATCGAACGATGAATCACAGGCCCCTTTGACAATCCACAAATCTGTTCTAGCAGGCACTTACCTCGAGAAGGCGGTAGGATCCCGTCTGGCGTGGTAATTGCGTCTAAAAATCAAAACGACTGGTTTGCGTTCTCTTTAAGTGAGTTATTGTGTCACAGGACAGACCCTCTCAAACAGAGAAGCGGTCTCGTTGATAAAACCTCTTATCCATCAAACGTTTTGAGAGTACGGGGAACTTACTCGAGCTTGCCCAGTTTCTGAGCGAGCTTCTCAATCTCCTGCAGGGACGGTCAGACGGTTCTGGCAGCTAACACCAACGGCGGCTACACTTACACGGGTGCGGCAATCCCCAACGAGAGCCAGAACCAATTCTATGGGAACGGCGCTTACGTCTACTACAGAACGTTCAACTACCCTCTGAGCGTCGAGAATTACAAGGGTCGCTGCTTCCTCCTCCCCCTCACTGAAATCGAGCTCGGCGATGGGTCCAACCTCAACAGGGGCGACGGAAACGCGGCCTACTTGGAGTCCCGCCGCTGCGTCGTGTTCGCGACTCAGGCGTAATGAGACGAATTGTACCTCAGCCTCAGTATGTTTGAGGCACCTAGGGAGAGGTTTGAGTTTGGAGGGATTGAAGGAGATGAAAGATTGCACGGATGACTGAGCAATCGAAAGATTGCATGCAAGGGTCAGTGTAAACAGATTGTGCGTGAGAGTCTAAAGTTTCAGCAGTTAAGATCTATTATATAGACCAGCATAGGGTTTTCAATGAGTGTACTTCAGAGAACACTTCGCATGAATAGAGATTTGCATTTTCAATTGATAAGCTCAACGTAAAATGTGCGGCTTTGACTTTCTGTACCATAGAGAACAATAAACTGTCCGGTCACAGTGTCAAGCTGATGACCTGACTGAAGTACTCTTTAATTAATGCTTAGTGTAGATCCTTCGATGTATTATTCCAAATGTACTCCGACCTGATTGTGTTCTCTGAATTAATGAAACCGGCGGCTCTCGAGCTGAATGAGTGCTCGAATCTGCCAGTGAATGTGTGAATACGCTTCAGACTATAGTCATACCAAGCGATATACATGGAAGAAACAGGCGTCCGTTGAAACGTTTAATGGTTTAAACTCTCCTGCCTTCGAACGTTTGAATGTGATGATCAGGCGTGAGTCATACCGAATGCCCAACAATGTTGACCGTATATGGCTGACCCACTCTAGTATTTACTTTGCACCGTGCACCCATTTAGACGCTAACAGGATACGTCAAGGATCTAGCTGGACGATGTTGTGCATGTGCACGTGGTAATATTCGTTCCGAGCTCTGTGCTGCTTACACTGGACCTGCCAAGTGATTTCGGAGGAAAAGCCGTTTGCTACCGTCAGGATCCAGCTGTTAACCGAATATTTTGGTGAATGCCCCGGCGCCTATTCAGCGGCTCGGTCCACTCCGGGCTCTAATCGACTGCCTCTGCCTTTACCCTGCTAGTTTTGAATCCTAGATTTTTGAATCAAGGTGGCCTCTAACCAACGTCGAGAAACTGGTTTGCTCTGAATCGAGGACCGTTTGCCGGCCTCCCCCTCCCGTAGGGGCGCACGGAGTTCTCGGTGAAGGGATTCGATTGAGCAGGAAGCCTGATTAGCGGTTTATCCATCTTTCATGCCTTTCGTCTCTCCTCCCTGAATCTGCCGAGGAGCCGCATCACCTCGTTGCGTACGTCACCTCAGTATCATGCTCGTCGAACTTTTTCGCCTCGGAAAGTAGGTCGCATCATCTTCTCCGAAGGCTCCTGATTCCAGCACAGTGCTCATGAAGCAAGAGCAACGAGGCAGGCGTTGGGGTCTCTAGTAGATCCGCACTGGGCGGAATGCTTCTCTTCGTCTCGCGCTGCCTCGATCGCCGGCCCCCATGATCCAACCTTGTGCTGGCAAGGATCTCTTCGTCTCCGTTTGAAAGAGTCTCTAGTGCTCCCATGATCGCCTCGGCGCAAATATACGCAGGCGCAGCTGACTGGGCCTCAGCACCTACTGAGCCGAAAATTGCGCGAAATAGAGCGAAGTTGTAACCATGTTTCAGACTGCGAAGGGGCCGAGTCTAGAGCTACCTTCCGAAGCATTTTGCTTCTCAAAGGCCCACCGTGACTTTCCGTCCAGGATCACCGTGCCAGAAAGAAACTCGGCAATCGCGTCAAGTCACATTTCCATTCGCAGAAGTTGCGTTGCGGATCAAGAAAGTAAGGCGCGCTTGAGTGGAAGTTCTCTGGCTCGTCATCCTGCCTTTGTCTTCACCCCCTTCGCGAGGAACATGACGGCGTCAAGAGGGTGTCTTACCAGCATTTCGGCCCTGCTTCTCGTGATGGGCGCCAAGAACCAGGTGAGTCCAAGATGAGGTTTGCAATTTGATGGGTTCAGTGACGGTCGAAGTTCTCAGAAGTTTCTAAATCTTGTAAAGCAGATGGTATAGGGAAGGTCCGCTACAGGCCAGATGGTAGCAGCTTACAGCGGGTGTGTATCTATCTGATGCCTGTTTCGAACCCTCACTTTCTTCTGCCTTGAGACTATTATATTGCTTTGAATGTTCTAAGGACAATTGTATAGCAGTCCGAGCACAGCTTACGTTGCAATCTGAACCGATTTATGTCAACGAGGGAATCGTGTAATTACATCTCTTTATCTCGATTTTGTCCTGTCGGTGCTAGGCGTCCGGAAACTCGCTCCAGGCCCTGGCGAGCGAGCGCAATTCCGGTGTCCGGAACAGTTCCGCTGTTCCGCGCAAGCTCCTCCAAACCCCCGCTCCAGGTGCGTTGCTTGGATTGCACCGGAGATGCATTCAAAGCGTTGTAAGGAGAAAAGTGAACGGCTGGTTTATCAGTTTAAGCTCAGCTAAGCAGGCTTTTCGAGAACCCGAGAACATAAAGCTCAGGGAAGAAAGGAACAGGCTCGAGTGGGACCAGGCTGGGCAAAGGAAAATTCCAGATAAGATGCTGGGAAGAAACTATTCGGTTTTCTCACGTGGCCCGCTCCAAATACCTTGAGCACCGAGCGTGCGATCGAGACTATTGCTTGGTTCTCACTGCACCTAACTTCAGCCCCCTTCCCTTAGTGAATGGAGCCTGCGTTTTGCATTGCTCAACAGAATGAGTGTAGAATGTCTTACTCCGCTAATCTTAGTGCCCTGGTGCATAGCCTACCGTCCTTGCTAACGTCTGTAGTGTTCTCGTCAGCCTATGACTTCAAGATCCAAACTGTAATACTGCGTAAGATCTCTTTCGAAGATTCTTTTATTTCCCCAGGTTCATCCCCTTTCTGCCCCGCCAACTTCATTCTCTGTACTTTCCTCGACATCCCATTGGGAATTCCACGACCGCCGCCCCTGTGTTGCCGGGCCTCAATCTGCCCAGTCCCCAGGGGCAACCTCGTGCAGTGCGTCTTAGTGTCAAGCCCTCGCACAGCTCCACCTGTTATCCCGACCACTCCGTCGCTTGCTCCGACGACCCCCACCCCAACCCCGGCGGCCTCTGCCCTCACCCCGGTCATACCGGTCCCGACCCCGACCACCCCGTCCCTAACCCCGGTTATTGTCCCTACTAACTCCGCCCCAATTTCGACCACCCCGGTCGTCCCGGCCCGCACCTCGACCGCCCCTAACCCTACCCCAACCACCCCCGCCCTTACCCCGGTCATACCGGCCCCGACTACCCCCGCCCTCACTTCGATCGCCCCTACCCCCATCCCGACTCGGACTACCCCTGCCATGACTCCGACTTCCCCTGCCCCAACCTCAACCACTCCTGTCCCTTCCCCGACCAGTTCCGCAACAACTCCGACCATTCCGGCGCTTATCTTGACTACGTCCCCTACCCCTACCCCGACCATCCCAGCCCTTACCCCGACTACCCCTGGCTCCACCCCGACCATCCCGGCCATTTCTCTGCTCCCCGGTTTCCCAGCCTCGACCACTCCGAGAGCCACTCCGACCGTTATCCCTGCCGAAGGACCCGCCGTTCGACCGCCCCCAGTGGAGGTACTCGCAGGTACTTCCGCTGGAGGTTCCGCCAGTCCTGTTGAAGAAGGCCGGATTATCAAAGAGTTGCCACGAAACTGCGGCATTCAGTTTGCGTCCACGCGGGTCCGGGGGAAGGGGGATGAATCGTGCTTGTTTTGACGTAGGGAGACCGAACGTAGTCGTGCTATTTTCTGTACTTGGGCTCCGTTTTGAAGCTTTAGAAATCCTTGTTCTGTCTGTCGACTGACTTCACGTCGCCGAGGTAAACGCTGTTGACGTAACGGGAGTGCATCTGCTTTCGAGCACGCAAAAAACGACAAAACAGAATGGACGTACGTGCGGGGTGGATCAACAGCTCCTACTTTCAGGGGAGGCAGCAGCGATTGTTGTTGGGAGTCTCGCTTGCATGAACCAGATTTGCTTGACCCGCATCGCTTCCGTGCTTTCCCGCAGTATAGCTAACACGCCTCTCTTATGGCTGAGTGCAGGTAGTCCAACGTGCCTCAATAGTGGTCCCGCAGGAACGAAGTTCACCGGTGAATGCCCTAGTTCCTCGAACACAGATGTGCTGTGCTGCTCATTCATCGGCCCTTATTGCCCGGCCGATCCCCTTGACGTAGAATTTGAAGTCGACCTCGGATTTTGCATCTTTTTCCCGCGTAAAATGATCCGGCCGTAGTAGCCGCCATGTAATCCAGCTCCTGGCTCCTTTACACTGGGTCGATTATTGTGGAGCGCTGTCTTTCATTACAATCGCTAAATCAGAAAAGAATATGGATGTCGTGCGACTGATTGGAGTCAGGATACAGGCGCTAGCAAACGTTCTTCAAATAGAACAGGTTCGAGATTATAGAAACTTCCCAAGGCACTTAGAATTGGAGTTTGGCTGGCCAACGTGTCTAGTCTAAGTAAGAGTTTAAGCGGGCCTGTGCAAAGCCGCCCGGATCCAGAGAGTAAGCTAGCTTCGATAGGCAAAAGCGACAGACCTCTTTTCGGACACCACGTAGTTGTGAGGACAAGAATATATATGCAACCCATGTACTAAGAGGATTCGTGTCTTGGCACAGCAACCATACCGTCAGAGAGGTCTTTGACGGCGCCGGAAAAGTGTGCTTGCAGAGCCACAAAAGGATGCTTTGAGTCAAAAGCTTTCCATTCTTGAAACATTTCTCTTTTTAGAAGGTTTGGATTGATCAAATAGCAGGCAGAATAAATCTGCAGGTGTGAATATCTGAGACAAGAGGCTTGCATCAAGCGATCTTATGAATAATGTACAAATCTCTCAGGAGTTGAATCTCGTCCGTAGCTGACCCATAAGCTTGTTGGACAAGTAAATAAGAATACGTTTCATGAAGATAAGTATATGCGTTATCCTTATGAAGTATACAGCTAGCACTGGAAAAGAAATGAAGTTCATTACTTCTGCTCGCGAGCATGGAGCATCACGATCGATGCACGGATGCGGGAAATCAATTTAAGATGAATAATCCTCGTTGAGGGAGGTCTAACTACTCGAGAAACCCCAGGCAAACCGAATATGAAGAAAGTGACTGAACAAGGTTGACACAAATTCGGATTCATACGGATCAATTGAAAGGGTCGATGAATCGATTACACTCAGGCGGTGAGAGTGGCTGTTCCAAGTTGAGTTGGTAATCCTTAACGTACAGTTTCTACTTGGTAGCTGGCATGCAGCTGGTAATTAGCCCTCCTAACTAAAATGTTTGTTCGTTGCATGATCCTCTACGGGGTAATGCACGCGAATGCGGCAAGGCCGTTGAAATTTAATTTAGCTTACGTTAGAAGTACGTCTGATCAAAGCGAGCTCTTTGTGCTACTCTACTTCAACCACCCTCCACTCAGTCACTACAAATTCCTTCCAAGTCTTCATAGTTATATGGATCACTCATAGCCGGTCGGCAGCGGCTTTATGAACATTCTGAAGCCCCGCTTTCTCCATTTACAACCGCTGATTTACTCATAACACACAGTGACCGTGGGCTAAAATGCATTGATTGTGGGCGAACTTGGCAGACTCGTCTTGGGCCCTAATTAAGAGCTCCTCTTGAACCCCTCTCTTAATATACATTCCTAGATGAAGCACACAAGCCCCCCGCTGCGCATGTTCTTGCACGACAGCTCGCCATCCACCGTCCATTCCGTCTCATCGACGGCCGAGAGGCCCAGCAGCTTGCGCGCGATGACGTTGATCTTGGAGAAGGCGCCGGCGCTCATGGGCCTGAAGCGCTTGTACGCGAAGTCGGTGCTGAGCAGGGATGACGTCATGTAGTCGACGTCCTTGCCCTCGACGACGTCAGCCTCGTCGAACTTGACGGCCGCGGCCTTGAGCGCCTCGGCGCGGTGCGCGGCGAACGTCTGACCCAGCGCGCCGTGGACGGTGCCTGCGAGAAGGAAGAACTAGACAGGGTGAGAAAACAGGACGAAAGAGCTAAAAGCAAAGGTCTGGCAGAGCGCGATTGAAATGTGCGTGAAGGATTGACATCGGGTGAGAGGAGAGGGAAAACACTTTGTGCTCAAAGCGAAGGTTTGGCCGAGCGCGCCTGCAAAAAGATAGCATATGCTTGAAGAAGAGCTATGATTTCAGAAGCTAGAATAAATGATACGAAAGGGCGGAAACGTTGTCCCAGCGTGCCGTGGAACCAAGGGTGAAATAGAGAGGGGGAGAAGCGAGCAAGGGAGGTTCATGCGGAGGGCGCGAGACTGAAGAGCAGGGTTGGATACCACGGTGGCAGAAACAAGCCAAAGTTTCCAGACGACGAAAAGGTGAGCCAAATGCGAGGAGTTTGGAATGCATGATTCTGGAGGCCACAGAAACTAATCTTGAATACCAATAGAGGGCGAGCCGGCAAAGAATGCTCCATGGACGTATAAAAGCAGACAGATACGGATACAATTCGAGCGGACCAACTCTTGATACAAAAGCATGACAAGTTCTGCGTTGACTGGGACCAGCAGCGTCACGGCCTTTTTATAGTCAAGTTTGACCGGCGTGACGTCTTCGGAGTACCGGAACACAAGCATGACAAGCACCGTCTCCCGAGAACTGGCACGCTGACGGTCCAGCCGCTGACGCACCGGTGACGTTAAGCTTGCTGATCCCGATGTCGATGTGGTTGCCCGCGGGGTGCTCGTGCGCCGCTGCCGTCACGATGACGTCAATGTGCTCGCGGATGCTGACGCGGAACGAGTAGGCGAACGGCGCGACTTTGATGGTGAGCCCTTCGTCTTCGAAGAGGGCCGCCTCCTGATTCAAGACGGAGGCGAGGAAGGACTCCGGGCGCAGCTCCTGGCCGTCGATCTGAATGACGAACGGCACGGATTCGGTGAAGGCGGCGGAGCCCTGCAGAGGGGAGGAAGGAGTCCTGTCAGCTGTGCAGGCAGGGATGACGCCAAACAAATCATCGGGGGAAACTTTTGTCGGTCGGAAAAGAAAGCCGCGAGTTGGCTTTTAAGCAATTGTTTTTGCCCTTTCAAATTAGCAGGAGGAATGGACTTTCTTGACACCCGCGAGGCCATGCAAGTCAGGTCGCACCAAAGTCACTGGCAAGACGCCTGCGCGAGCCAGCTATACCCACGACAGTCTTCCTTTTCCGCCCCAACCTTTGATACGCACCGGCTTTGAGCGAAGGGTCATCAATATGGCCGTTAAAGTTCGCACGATGGAAGTCGATTATGTTTGCGGGCCTGTACACGAAGTTGGCCTTTCTTACAATTCAAAAACCCATAATGCAGGTGATGAGAGGAGCTCGAGGCAGCTTACCTCCTTGACGGTAAAGGTGGCGGAACGAACGCCGCCGTTTTCGGCCCACATAAAGCCGAGGGCGGACATCCAGGTGCCGTCGAAGCCGGTCTCGAGTCCGTCCTGGCCGATGAAGTGGGCGTTCATGGTTAGGCCTTGGTCGGTGATCAGGTTGAAGTCTCTGTCTGTGGGGCAAAAAGAGTGGGGTTAGTAGAGACGTACCGATTGCTGAAGACAGCTCACTCCAGTCGAGCTTAAACCTTGCTCAAGCGACTGATACTACTGCAAAGACTCATCTCAGACCGGTGCCCAAAAACTGCCGAGAAATCTTTTCACTGGGATATTTACTAGTGGTAGAACGTCATTTTGAGCCAGATTCAGAAGAGGACTTCTTTGCTGTTCAACACAGACTGATAATCGAGGGTTAATGTGAAAGAGCAAGGGGCTTACCAGGCAGGCCGTGGAAGTCGTAATGGATACCGAAAGCGCCGCGGAAGTGGGGGTCTGTCGGGAGAAGAAGGACACTTCAGAATCTTCAAGTCAGGCCAATGCTGCAGCAGATTGGAAGCCAACGAAGACAATCCTGGGTCAAACTTGTACACAGAATATGCATGCACATCACAGAAAGCTCCTTCAGAACTTCCGCTCATGAACTCGAGGGCCTAAAGAAGATGAGAAGAGGGCCCGGAGAAGATGAGAATTCCTTCAACTGACAATGTTGACCAATTGCCAAGCCCAGGGGAGTAACTGAAAACTGGACACTCCAAATAAAGCTTGACAAGACAAAGCAGTCCTCACACCCTCACCCATAAAATAAAGACAAGCCACAGGAACCCTACGACTCTAGTGTTTCCCACCCCATTTCCGGCCGGACAAGGGGCAGTAGTACCTCCAACCACTAAACTTCGAGCGGCACAGTCTTCCTAATCCGCAGAGAAAGAGCAAACTGACTCACCGGCGCAAGCGCCAGTCGATTGCAGCTCGTCCGCCTTTGCCTTGGCGTTATCCTTGGGGGGGCCACACAGGCAGAACGTCTTAATGTTGCCTTTTCCCTCCTCCTTGCACGCCAACGTGCAGCAGTCGTCAATCCTTTGGCCCACGCCGTTCTTGCAGTCGCCGCAGGTGACGTACGCGTAGGCCTTCGCGCATGTGTCGACGCTATGGCCCTGCAGAGACAGGAGGCCTCACAATGTGAACCATTCGTTCAAAAGTTCGGCCGGTGGTTCAAGCGTTTTGTTCAGTCGATTGGCTCTTGGGAAAGGCGGAGGGAAAGGGGCTCGAGCTGGAGTCTACTTAAGACACACAGGTCTGACACTCTTGCAGCTATGGATGACAGCTGTCAAGCCTAAAAACAGGACCAGTCAGGAACCTGCAAGACTCTGCACCCGACTGGTATTGGACCCCAAATCAATGAATCAGCGACCGTGGTGTTTGCCGACATTTCAGATGGCAGAAGGTCGTAACTACTGAAGAGAATGATCAAGCCTCTGAAGCAGCTGTGTCTCTGCTAGTTTCAGCGAGTGACTCGAACCTTCAAAGTGAAGTGCTCAAGCTAGAGAACGAGCAGAGAACTAGAGCTGGAAGATCCGCTTGATAAGCACTTCAGTCGCGCCGGCTCACCTGGATGTAAGTTGGGTCCCCATTGAGAGTGGCCACACCGCCCTTGTCGCAGTCGTTAGTTCCCTTCTTGCAAATCTCGCAGTCGTTGGCAAAGGCAGAGACCGCGAAGAGAGAAAGGAGGAGCGCGGCGGTGAGAAGGCGGGGAGCCATGGTGACAGCTGGCGAAGGATAAGCGCAACCGACGCTTGGTGACAAAAATTTGGAAGCTCTGAACCAACGAAGAGAGAATGGTGCGGTGAAGAGGGCTATGGCTTCGTTTATATACCTCGGAATTCGCTTGTGATGTGGCATGAGGTAGCAGCAAAAGCGGACCCTGAATTGACTTCGCAGACAGCTTTCGAAGGATTGACGGTAGGCAGCGGAACCGAATGGGTAAAATGAGTGCGCGAATATGACGTGACAGATAGTGAAATATGATTGCTCCGGAGCTGTCGGACCCTCGGGCCGGACCCACATAAGGCCTGGCAAACATTTCGCGTTCGAGGTGATACTCGAGAAAAATAACGGGAGATTACAGATTGGTCGTGCGGTAGACGGTGGACTGCGGAGCTCCGCTCTGGTCTGGCTCAGGTGTCAACATAGTGCGCAGATGACGTGACAGGTCGATGTCAGATCATATGATTGCTCCGGAGCCGTCGGAGCTCGGGGCGATCAACGCACGCTTGCAATCCTTCATCTACTCATGTCCGGATAGGACTCTGGAAGACGATCTTGAGGCCTTCACTTAGCGGGTCGTCAATGATTTACGCACGTACCAAGCCAGCTTCAAACGGGAGGTCACCGATCATTATGCGAAAATACATCTCATGCTAATCTGGACCGTCGATACTGGATTATGCATGCATAAGATTCCCGTCTGCTCGACCAGCCAGCGGGCTCAAAAACTGGGCCGGGCAAACCGCCCCAACGCCCCTTGTCACACCATCTCGAAGTACTACATACGTTACGCTGAGAGTGACTTCGTCCGGTATACTGGGCCGGTGTGCAATGGTCGAGCTCCCGGTCGGGTCCGGTCCATTGTTCCCTAAATGAGTCACAGTAAGCTCGAGCTACATACAAGACTTGGAGGGTGGGGTTGGCAAGGGAGTTTAGGGTACTGGGTTCCCCGGTACGGCTGCGGAGCAGGTCGATTTGTGGGTTTACGCCAGAAATTGTGAGTTTACGCTTCTGGTGTTAGGTTGATCCCACTCATCATTTGAGCCTGTTATAACTAACGTAGCTTATTCATGTCCGGTCCAGAGTTCTGGACCAGCGGCCAGCTTGAGGGCACCGAAGGAAAGCTCTACGCGAAGAATGGGGCGGAGTACCGGTGTTGATCCAGACTGCATCCACTAGATCCAATGTGGATTTGATTCAAAAGATTCGCTTGTCGGGTTCGACCTCCCAGGTTGTTACCTTTCCTGGGCCCTCAACAGGGCGTGTTGCCTACCCGGTCTCCTAGGGTTTTAACGGTCAAATCAAAATTTTCTTGACTTCCCTCCTCCAATTCCCTGAATGGGACCTCGCATTATTGAATGATTCGTCGAATCATTGGAAGATGCTGCTTAATTAAGCACCCCAAGCATGGCTAATCAGCTTCAACAGTGGTTCGCATGATTATTCCGTACTCTGGAGATACAGTTTGAACATCTTTGCAACGTACTAGCACTGAGTTGTGGTCCTTCAACAAGTCACTAGGACCAAATGAGAAAAGCGTCGGATCGGGTTGATCTAAGCTGTGACCCGAGAGTCCGAGAAGTAGCTGCCGCAACTGGGCAGCCTGAGGTCATCACCAGTTTTTGACCTGCCCAAATAGTGACTCAGAACGGCCAACTTTTGCCACCTTGACTAACAATTTCTGGAAATAACAGTGCGAAATGAAAGTTCAAGGACACCACATGAATCTGATCATTGAGATGTGAGCCGCCCGGCCTTTGATTCCATGTCTGGAACTTCGACTGACATCGAAGTTGCCAAGTTGCAGTAAGCTAGCATTACTTGAGGTCAAACATTTCCTGCTCGAACTTCCTGTGTACTTTTACAATGTATTGATTCAGCATTGTTTTCAGGATGTGCTTTCGTGCTTTCGGATCACATACGCAAGCCTCTCGAGAGATCTCAAGAGCGAGCTTCATCGTGCGATCCCGAATGTTGAGATCGGACAGACACACATGCATTAACGCGTCCTGTCTTGATCATGATCAGTCGAACATCATGCAGACGAATCACGATGCCGTAATTGCAAATGAAGACAAAGGATCCTTCTCCATATATTTGCGGCCGACCGTCTTTACAACATGCAACTCAAGCAAAGCTTGATTATCAATAGATTACAATATAGATGCACACTCACGTCATGGCACCTGTGAATCATGCACTGAGTCGCAGCGGTTCTTTGCCAGCAAGTCCAGTATGCCCGGCGTGACTGTGTTGCGTTGATATATATGACATATTTGTTTATATGTGTAAGCATGAAATCGTAAACAGGGCCCAGCCGTCATCGGGCTAGTCAATCAACCCATAATTGAAGTCAAAACTGGCTTACCAGGGTCCATACCAGGACAAAGTCTCCTTTTGACGACTCGGGGCGTTCTATGCTAGCACCCATGGTCGCAACATCTGCTGCAACCAACAGAGGCGAACGCTCAAAGAAGAAGGAACTGTCCACGTGTCCAGCATGGGAGTTCGGCGGTAGTCAAGGTTCAGACAGTCAGAACCCACTTTATAAGTATTCAAATACTGGCTTCAATTTGCCAGCTAGCGATCGAGCGGTGTATCTTTGGCTCGTCCAATCGAACGCACCTTGTTCAATTTGAGCAGCGATTCTGACCTCATACCTAAGCGAGCGCTGCGTACGACAGCAGATTTGACATATACTGGTTCCGCTTGTTGACGAATTGGTGGGACAACCTAGCCGTAGAACGCAAAGTTGGAAAGAACAACCTCCGCGTCTAGCCCGCCAGATTGCCTGTGCCTGGTCTATCCTCGCTCAGGATGTAATAGTGCACAATTGTTGAATCAGCAGCAAAACGTAGCCAAAACAGCCTGCCTGCGCGCGATAAATGCAATCTACGATCCCGTGCTTTTTTCCACACTAGCTATACGGGAGCTATACTCTGACGCCTAGTCAATGGAGTCAATTACACTGAGCTAAGTTTCTAAGCGAATTCGTTCCTAAACCCTTTCCCTCTCGAACCTTTCAGGTAAACAGTTTCAGACCAATATAAGTCCTCGAGTGATCGAGGCCCTCAAGCGCCCTCCAGAAGTTCCCGCCACCTGTTACTCCTCTCATAAACCACTTGGCGATCCCATCCGCCCGGGGAACAAAATCGATCGCCTTCCGCATTGCATCCCACAGACTGACTTTTGGCGACCCCGACCACCTGCGCCCTTCAAACCGTACCTGACCGCCCGCTGACGTCACCCCGGTTTAAAGATGCACTTTTGGGCCCCGCTCACACAAGACAACTTCAAACATCCGTAGAAGCGTGAGAAACGGTCGCTTTCCGCCCCGCCCGCAAGGCGACTCTGCAAGCCTGGTGGTAATACGCCCAGCCGCCCTTCTCAAACTTTCCCCCTCCTCTAAGGTGAGGCGACTCTCCACACCCCGACCAATCTCACCAGTGTTCTTCCTCTCCTTAAGTGAGGCGACTCTGCACGCCCGGTAGTTTGATCGCGGTCGCCCTCCCAGGGGGATCCCTCTCCTTAGGTGAGGCGACTCTGCACGCCCGGGGGAAAGGCGAAGGTTGCCGTCAGGTTGCGCGGCTGCACGAATGCAGTCCCAAAGAGGAACTGCTTCGCGACGAACCGGTAGAAGGCCTCCGTACCGTGTTCCACGTCCCAAAAGATGTGCGTGTCCGGATCGGCGCACGCGTCCGCACGGACGGTGTACAGGTCGAAGATCGTCCGGTTCTGTCCGCACTGCAGGGTGGCGTTGTTGGGGCCCGCACCGCAGCAGGCGACGGCGGAGACAGAAAAGTCTGGGGAAAGGGGTCGCCGGTTAGCGGGCAAAAAGCGGGAAAAATAAGAGAGACGTGATGGGATTCGCGAGGGTAACGGGCTGCTATGGAGGAATAGTCTAAGAGAAAGGATGTCAGAGACCGAAAAGTCTGCGGGCGGAAGGATAGGGTCGCCGCTTAGCGGGGCTTGGAGCGAAAGAACGAAGAAAGACGTGACAGGACTCGCGAGGGTCGCGACTGAGGGATCGTCTAAGCGAAAGGATGTCACAAAACGGTGAGCAAGTTCATCCGTTGTATCTAGGCTTGGTCCGACTCGCAAGCTTTTAAGCAGGAGGGGCGATTCGAAAGCGTCTCGCATATGGTCTGGATGGAATAGACAAAACAAACGTCCATATCTTCTACTCATCCCACCCTAATCGAAACCTCGCTAGCAAGACCGAGCTCAGATCGGGGAGCCGCAGTCGCGTCGCATACGCGCCACCACGGGCACCCATACGCACTCGGCCCCTACCATTGCCCACAATTCAAACTCCTGCAAAAACATTGCATAAGCGCTCCGCGTGCTCACTGTACGCGCTCGGCTGCGCCACGGTGCTCGCGAGCAGTCCGTTGGTGTCCCCGACCAGGATCGTCGCGTCCGGCCACGCTGACGTCAGGTTTGCCAGCGTGGCATTGAGCAACCGGTTGTGATCCCTGGCCAGATCGTTGAGCGGGTCGAGGCACGAGTCGTTAAAGGTGACTAGGCGCGCTTGTGGCGCGCAGCCGACCGCGGGAACGTTTGCGACGAAGAAGCGGCGCGCGCCGGCCGCGTATAAACCCTGCAGATGGTCGATAGATGCAAGGGGTTAGACAGTGCATCCGTTCGGATTGAGAAAGGCGGCAACGGGATCGAGAAGCGCGTGCGCAAGCCTTTTAGTTCGATGCGAGTGGCATCGAAAGGTTACCGCAGAATCTCATATAGCAAAACTGAAGGCTGGAAGTTCACGGCTCAAATAGCGGGGTAGCGACAGCCGCGTATGAACCCTGCGATTGACAGTTCCGCATTCACAGTAAGAAAGAAGAAGACGACGAGGATCTGAAGCTGACGTCCGCGACCGGAAGGTGCCCGACTTGTCTTGAAGGAGTCTTGGGGAGGGGAAGGACTCAACTTCAAACGGCGACAATCAGAGTAGAAAATCGAGAATCAAATTCATATGTCTAAAGGAGGGCATGTCGGCTCTCAGGATCTCTTACCACATCATCTTACGTCAGTCCAGACCGCAATTAGGGGCTTGAATCAAGCAAGAGCTTTGTTTCAGAATTTTTTCCGAGAACTGCCCAATGGCAAAATGACATGTGCCCACCTGGACGCCCGCCGCAAGGTTTGCGACGACGCTCTGGATGTAGTCATCTGGCGCCACCGGATTGCCGCTAAACACCCCCCCCAGGTCGAGAGTGTAGTGCGTGTAATCATTGGTTCCCGTACTCACGAGGAAGATCGCTTCGTTGATGGTGGAGTTCGGGATAGGACCTGCAATTGTGAAGACGATTGAGACGTTGCGAAACTTGCAACCAGAGCATTTGGAAGAGACCCCTTGAGTGAGAAACATTACCTGCCCTCGAAACGGGATGTTGGGATTTCGCGAAGCTTCGGACGCATGCGGTTGTCTGTTCACATTCATACGAGAAACGTTCAGACGCAATAACTGGGAAGGAGGGCTCCATAGAGCTGGAGCGGACTTTTAACCGTCGAGACGCTTGAGACGTGTTTGGTTGTTGAACAACGTGATCACGAGCGTTCTGACGTAAGCCGGGGTGAAAAGTGCAAAGCGGGTCTGCAGGAAGCCTCGGGACGCGTGCTTGAGCGCTGATTAGCTGCAGTTCTTGAGAGCGGCGTCAGATGTATCCCTGGAGAACGACGTCCTTGTTGGATGTCCCCGAACGAGACGTTCTATGTTGTCACCCATTCTGTTGCACTTGTTGACTCGGTTGGGGTCATTGCATGGTACCGACGTAAAGCGCCTGTTCCAAGAGACCTGAAGACCTGTCGCTGAACAACCACCAAAAGCGAAGCGGCTCACCCGTTCCGTTGGTTCCGTTCTTGAACGCCAGGAAAGCTGCGACCTGACCGGCGAGCGAAAGCTCTCCGTCGGTGGACGTGGTGTTGAGCGCGCCGCTCCCGGCAGACGCAAAGTTGGCCCCGCGCGAAAAGTTTGCCCCGGGCTGGAGATAAGGGGCCAGAAGCGGGAAACCCCACGCCTGGGCTGCAGAAGTCAAACCGAGATATTTCACTTTACCTGTAGACCTCGAAAAGACAGAGAAGTTGCCGCGGGTCGAGGGTAGGTGGCGGAAATAAGGAAGCCTCACGTTCAGGCTGTAGGGGTTGAACAAATCCCTCCGCTTTTGTACGAGAAGAAAGAGGGTTGCCCCGGATTTGAGTAGGATGCGAGCAGGGCAAAATCAAAGCAGATCTCTTCTTTTGTAGTTTTTCGAGAAGAACGATCTTGGGTTGGAAGTAGGGTTCAAGAAGGGGAAGCCCCACGCTTGGGCTGCAGGCAAGAACGAAGTACATTCAGCGTAACATCAAGCCGGGAGTTTTATATGATTAACCTGACGCCGAAGGCAGCTGCCCTAGTTTTCAAACATCGAGCGAAGGAGGAGAAAGCTCGACGCCTTGCCAGGCTTCGCGCAAAAGAGAAATGGTCTCTGTGGCTTAAATCTGCTTAGTCTGCCTGTGATAAGATTTTGCGGCTGCAGAGAGAAGGAGCGAAACCCCAACCTTAATGGGCTCGAAAACAATGGAGCAATTTGAGATTCTCGGCTCGGAGAAACATGAGGTAGTCTGTTACTACGAATCAGAACCTTAGGGTAGCTACCTCCGAACGATTGAGAAAAGCATGGAAGGACGCCGGGCCACTGCATGTCATTTTGTGTCAGGCAACACTCAACGTGGTAAGCTTGGTCGGACTCGGAAATGATACAGCAAGAGACCACTCAGAACTCCTTGTTGCAGACATCGTTTTGTTGGTCCGCTCACCCAGAAAATCGACAACAAGGCGCCCATCGCTATACCGCCCAGTTGGCATGTGAAAGTAGGTTTCTCCATATGGGGGGCGATCAGCTGACGTAGTGGTGCTGTTAAGGTACTTGTTCAGGCCTGCAGATTCAACGTGAGAGTCCTGTTCCGAAGAGCACAAGCCAATGGATCGAAGTTCCTAGCTCACCCAGGCACGGTGTCAGCTGACAAAATTATTTGGTCGTAGCACACCATTGGGAGAAAGAGAAGCCCAATCCCTAGTGTTATGTTGGTTCTTTCCAGTCAGCAAAGGCGTCTGTGGCCCCTGAGTGTCATCCACTCTGAGATTCAGGAGCACTGGCTTAAAGGGCATGGTTTTTGAAGACAGGAATTCACAAAATAACAGCCAGGATTCGAACCTGCAACAAACTTCTGAGCTGGTCTCGCGACAGTGCTTCACCTGTGTCCGTCGTTGAGTCTCCGAATGCGTAGAGTGCGGAGACGTTCATACTCCCACGGACCGCAGCACTTGCTGCCGGAGCTTGCGCAGCTGGTTGTAGCATCCTTCTGATATTCAATGGAAGCTGTACCTCTGAAAAATCTGCTCGATCTTTCTTCTGCTGTGCTTGGAGGAAGCTCACAACCTCGGCATTTCCCATTCTGGTGCAAAGCGACGTCGCGCCTACATGTGTAGAACTAGTGCAAGGGAGTGAGCTTAGAAGCGCTGTGACACACAATGCTGAGAGGTGGAAAAGTGTCATGAGTCTGGTGGGTGGAGCGCCAGCGCGGCGCCAGCTGGCGCTAACTTCATGCGCGCAATATGCCATCGTAAGTGCACTTGAGCCTGCTTGATTGTTCTTTACCTGCTATTTGTCCCTAATTATAATCTATGCTTGCTCTTTATAAGATGAATCTGCAGCTGTTAGGACGTGTTGATTGAGAAACCAGACTTGATCAGCGTCTAGTGCAACCTTGCTACAGTAGCTTTTAGTCTTCCAAACCGCTGCAGCTTCCAGCATTCTTCTTCTGAGTACTATAACTTATCAATCAGCTCGAATCCAGGTCACAGCTAAAGCATGTTCTGCGCGACCTCGAGGACAACTCCACCCTTCGTGCATGTCCTCTTTGCACCGTCGCGTAGGATCAACTGGGGCTTCGAAACTTGGAATGGCCGGTCAAAAGCTTTTCTCTGTCTGCACAGAAGCGCGCGGGCACCGCGCTTCTCGGAAGAGGAGGCGGAGGAGTCCCAGCTTGGAAGTTGGAGGAAACTGCTCAAACATTCCGCCCCTTCATGCTGACGCTAGCTCCAGCGCTCCACCAATGCAGAGCTCTATGCAGTCGCTGCATGCAGCTACGAATACCTAGCAAGTTGTCCATGTACCGCGTGTGTGGCGCTTGGATGCTCGCCACCTGGCGGCATCTTAGCTCCGTACATTTAGTAGGCTGTTCTCGAAGACCGGGTCGCATCTGAGCAGGGGGGACCAAACGACATGATGTTGAGCCAGGGCCCAGTACGTTTACCACGAAGTTTTGAGATCTAGCCGGCTGCCCAGAGGGTCCCTCTTGAAGCAGTCGGTTGGAAGAGGCTGTTGGTCGGTTTGCAAGGGGCCGACCACCTTGATTTTGGTCGGTTTTTTGTGGGCCGGGTGCGCTCTCTTGGGTCGGTTACCCGGCGCGAATTCTGCCACTGACAGTAGGCCCTGCTTGGCCAGAGCACTAATCCGCAAGTTCTAAGTGTGACACTACAGCCCAAAAGTCACCCGATCGTTCATACAACAGTTTGTGTCAAGGTCTCTGAAGGTTCAAATAGTGCCAAAAGTCTGAGAAAAGGCCTACCGACCACTATTGGCCTACCCGGCTGGGACCGACTACTCAGAAACAGGCCGGTTTGGGTAGCCGACCACCTTCATAGTGGTCGGCTTTCCAGCCGGCCTGCGGCCGGCCACTCTCGTCCGAGTCGGTCAATTTCAGTTTTGGTCGGCCGCAATACCACTGCAAGTCGGTCCGTGGTAAAAACTGTGTTGAGCCCCCTCGAAAAGTTGCCCACATTATTTTATGTCGCGATGACATCATCTGTCGAGGCCGCCCGAAAATTATTGCTCAGTCCTCGGTGCTGCACTGGTGTCCGGCATATACCGTATGCCTACTGATATACTGAATGACAGGCAGCACAGGCTATCATGTAATAAAAGCATATAGAATGCAGCAGACTAGCCTGAGCCTTAATATTCATATGTAATTCTGGTCAGCTGAGGTAGATATGTCTGAGCGAGTTATACGAGTAGGTTTGAAGTATGAAGTATCGTGACGTGCGCAGCTTACCTGCGCCAAAGAGGCGCAGCTTGGAAATGTGTCCTGAAGCTTATGAATGTTGAAGGAGAAGTAGAAGTACAGCTTAAGGCTCTGGCAAGCAAGCAGCCGTCGATGAGTGCTTCATGTGGCGTGATAATTTACTACTAGTTAGTATATATCCTGACTGATATGACCGACGTCACTGGGCTCTTGCATATATTTACTTCGGCTCTTGATATACTACAGCTCTTGCCTAGCTCTTGTATGAACTTGATTCCGAAGTGAGTCACCATGCAAACTTCTATATTGCTAAGTTGCAGGTAATTTTGACATCAGAGAAGTCTGTACTTTCAGGTCGTGGGCACGTTTCATCGAATAAGTCTATGCTTTTGACGCATACATATTGGGAACAACATGCAAGTTGCCGGCCGCTTGACGGCTAAATTCAGAACACATTTTCACGTCCAGATTAAGTATGATCACAATTAACTGATCGACATGTATAAGTACATCAAGTACAAGCTGCCCTTTGTTTGCGGCCCACTAGACACTTGCTCAAGCGAGACCGGCAGGGACTGATCGGTCCTCACATGATCGTCACCGCCCCTCTGTAATTATCGTGAAATTGTGACGACCCACGATAGAGTCTTGGCTCTCCTCATGAAGCGCTGTCAGCCGGCCAGCAAACCCAAAACCCCCCGCCTGCAGATCGACGGCATCGAACCATTGCTGGTACCGTGCAAGCCCGGCGAGTTCCACCGGGGGCACCCGAGGATCCCCCCGTGCTGCGGATCGGTCAGCACGTTGAGTACGTTTCTCAGGGGGAGTGGCGCCCGCGTTTGCCCGGGGTTGAGGCACAGTATCGCTAATCGCAGCAGAAACGCAGCCTGCGGGGGGGAGTAGGCGTCGCCAGCTCCTCGTCGACGAGTCTGCCGACGGTGCTGGTAGGAGCCCCGTTTCGACGCAAAACTGCGAAGAAAACAAGGATGCATCCAGAGAGTTGGAAACATGTTTCGAGATGATGTAGCGAGACTGAGGTCAGGAAGGTGTTGGCACGCGCGCGGGCGTGCTATGGCAGTTGTCCGACTCTGTGGCCTAGCTTGGATTCTTGACGGATCGGAGGCCAATGGAAGAAAGCTCATTTGGCGAGGTGTCCGGCAGTTCAAAATGTCGAGCTGGCAGCGATGTCAAGGTCACTTTCTCAGCATCCCGAACATGAGGCTGGATCGGTTGCGGACTCTAAGGGCGCTGTCAATTCCGCAAAACGTGAACCCCTTTCCAATCCTGGCAAGCAGAGGAAGCGTGAAATCGACTGGCGCTCGTGTATCTGCTGAGATGTTTGATAACGTTCCTTACTCCAACGTCGATCCTTTTGTACAAGAGATTGGAATCATCCGTTGGTGAGTTCGTCGAGCTACCCGTGAGTGGAAAAGATCCGCGGCGCCCACTTCCAAAATTCTCAACCCGGCATTGAGAACAAGCACATGGGCTTTTTAAGAATCGCGGGTGGTCCTGAGGTGATGACATCGGTCGTTCTCCCGTGCAGGAAAGGGCCCCTCTTTGGACTGGCCCACGAGGCTGCGGGTCGCCGAGGACGCCGCCCGGGGATTGAACTACCTGCACAACGACATCGTCCCCGCGTGCCTGCACCGCGATATTAAGCCGGCCAACATTCTCCTGGATGCCAACCTCAACGCGCTGGTGAGACTATGAAGATATAGCAGATGAAGGAAAGTTTGGAAGGTCCCTACTTTGAGACAGGAACGCCATAATCAGATCCGGCCATCGATGCCGATGCTTACCCGCTAAATATGCTGATGTCCAACGTGATCTCTTAGTGCGGCTTGGAATCGAGGCTTGTGGACAAGTGGTGGTCAGGGCTGGTGTCGGCTAGGGTTAACAAGTTGACGACGTCACCGCTTACGTCAATAAATGTGCTCTTTTTGTGATATTGTCGGCATGTTATGGGGCGCGGATGCGGTGTTGCCGCAAATCGTCTGTGCTGCTATCGCGTACTTCTGATCTGCAGAATTGAGAGTGCGGAATGACACCTTTGAAAAGATTCAGCGGTGCGTTATCGTCTTGAACTTTTGACAGCCCTCGTCTCGGCTTGATGGGCGCTACTGGAAGCTCGGTTCTGTGATGAACTGACCAACTTTTAACCAGATCTTGATCGATTTTCATCGAAGGGCTGTCAACGGAGAACAATCAAAATTCCTGTGGTTAGGGAGTTGAGTAACGAATGTCTCACTTCATCCCTGTTGTTTATGTTTCCCGAGTGCTTCTGTAGGTTGCTGATTGAAGGAATCGGCGAAGCACGTCTCCTTGACGTGGACATGGCCACCGGAAGTAAAACATCGATCATCGTGAAGTCACATGCTGGCACTCGTTCTTCCGCTCTCGTTTGCGCAGGTGGCAGGTTTTGCCATCTTGCAAAGCTCTTATGCAAGTCGCCACCATGAGTAGTTTTTAAACGGACGTCATGACGGCAAGGCTGACGTCGCCGCTGATTCACGCATTCTGCAGATGGCCAACCAGGTGGTTGCTTGTCTTTTGAGAAGCACCAGCGGAAGTGAATAGTGACGCTGCGCTGACGTGAGCGCTGGTTTTGCGTTTCTCCGCAGGTGGCAGACTTTGGGCTGGCGAAGCACATCTCGGGGGACGCCAGCCACGTGGAAACGCGCATGGCGGGGACCTTCGGATTCATGGCACCGGAATGCCTCCTGAGTGGAACCGTAAGAAATCGTCGCTGCAGGACCTATCTTTAATTCATACCAACCTTTCTGATTCGACAAGGGGCTCTAGTAGGCAGGAATGTGACCGTCGTGCGAAAGTTACTCGGTGTGAGACTCCCTTTTACAGAGGTATCAAGTAGAGGTTGCTTTGGCAGCAACACTCTTTCCTTCGATCCAAATTCACGTTTACAAGATACAGACTCGACTGCTCTTGTGTAGATGCTATTCCAGGTCAGACCGGCAAAGTCGTGCGATTATACCCGCTTCATTCAAGTCTTGAATCCGAAGACAGCTCCTGCTTCCCGATCTGCTTTCTCCTTCCGGTCTACTCGAGACTTGCGACACGTAAAGTCGTTTAATATTTATAAGTTTCAATTTGTGCCGACGTGGTGCAACCAATTTGGGACCCCATCTGGGCCTTCTGACGTCAAGAATTCTACCCTTAAAACGCTGTCCTTGCTTCAATCCCAAGTACTCCTTGACATCAGAGCATTCCTCTTCACGCAACTATCCATTTCCAATGACAAAGTATGGGACGATGTTCCGGGGAAATCCTGATTACGTCTCTTTCGCTTTCTGTAGGCAACGAAAGCTGGCGACGTCTTTGCTTTCGGGGGGGTGCTTCTGGTCCTAATCACAGGACGCGCCATGTTTGTGAAGCAAGCCAAGGGCAACCCCAAGACTCTCATCCAATGGGTGAGAACTTTCGTCTGCTTCGCCATTTGTATCTTGGCCGAAAGTCCTTTGGAGTTGTCTCTAAGACCAGGTTGTGGCAAAGCAAACAATTGACGGCCGGAATTTCTCGGTCGTCTCCATAGGAGGAGCTTGGGTTTTCTAAAAGCTGCCGATTTTATAGCCCTCTTGATTGCTCTCCATTCAAGAGAGTTCCTCTTCCTTCAGGAAGGACGCAACGAACAATCACGAGGAAACGACTTGTGAGTTTCTCCATATGCGCTTCGATCTCCCGCCGCCGTCAGTCCTAGAAGCAATAACGGAATGCAAAAGCTGACGCCTGATCCTCGACACTTTCTGGACCTGAATGTTGGTAAAGTCACGAACCTGAATGTTGGTAAACTCACGAACATCACCATGCGAGACGCCAGTCAAAGGACTCGGCTGAAAGTTCCTGTATCCAAGTGACGAAGTTGCTTACCGCATCGAACAACTCAGATTGCTTCATTCTTTTTCCAGATTTTCGACCGCACTCATCTGGAGGACCCGGGCGAGTACGTCGACCGCAGCCTGGGGGCAAACTTCTCCTCCGACGAGGCCGCCTTTCTGCTGGCGCTGGCGCTCGGTTGCGTCTCCCGGGCGGAGCTTCGCCCAACGATGGCCACTGTCTTGCGCCTGCTCACCGAGCTCCGGGGGGGGAAGGTCCCCTGCCGAATTGGCGGCGGCGCTGCCCCCCCTGGAGGTGCCGGGCACCGAATTTGGGCCGGAAATATCGTCAGGAGGAAGCGCCAGCTACTATCAGCATTCCGGGGGCAACAAAACGAGGAGCTCGGGATTTTCTACCGAGCACTCGGTCGGGATGCACCAGCCGACCGCTTTATCTGACGGGCGCTGAACAGTCGTGCGCAGACAAGACGTGCGGACTTTGATCTCGACTTGCTAGCGTCGAAGGGAGCTGACAAAAACTTACCCGTAATCCTGGGCTGATGTGGAAGTCACAAATCAACGAGGGCAGTGGTGGTAAAGGAAGAAAGACGTGAAGGCCCCGGGGTAGTGATATTTGCACCAAGATTCTGTTATCTTCGTGGGGTGGGCGTGGGGTTTGACACGGTCCAACTGGTTTTATGGTGACTATTCGCACTGATTGTATTCTAGGATTTAACGTCGTCGACCAAGGAACCCGGGCGTCTGGTGAACCGCCATGATCCAGTACTAGTGCAATATCCACTTAAACATTTGCCTTTGTCTCAGTATTGAAAAAAACAGGTGCCTTGGGATAAAGCCAACTGCATGAATCAAATCATCATTCGTAGTTGTAGCGTTAAAAGTGTCTCGTACGTGGCTAGTGTCCATTGAAAGCGTTGAGAGCCAGCAATAATACAGTAGGCGTCACAGGGTACTTGCTTTGAATTGGACAAAAACGTCGATCAAGTTTGCTACAAAGTTTGCATGACGAGCTAGCTGGGAGTAACTGATCACGCACGTTTCTTAAGTTAGAGCGCCTGTATTATAACGGTCTTAAAATACATTGATACGTTTATGCCGAGTATCTAGTGTTCGGATTCTCCCTTCACTGTTCTGGTTCGGCGATAAAATCTGGGGGGATCGATCCGGGAAGAGGCACCGTTGCAGGTGCGAAGGATGATGCATTCAACTGCAAGATTCGCTGGCATTTTCACTGGTTCGGTAAGACTGAGCACATTTAAAGCGCACTGCAGTTGCGTCTGGTCAGTGCGGGTTGATGCCAATACGATATCCTGTCATTGACACCTTTCTTGAGTGTGGTGCACATATGATATAGTATGTGGACGAGCAGAAGAGCTGCAGAGTTCGATACCTCATTGGTGCATAGCCAGATGCGCCGCGCTGGACCTCGTCGATAGTTTAATCCATTGCACCCACCTAGCACGGAAGCTCAGTCGATTCGTTCAACTTTGCCATGGCCGGCGGGGCCGGGCGGGAGCTAGGCTACCGTTCCAATGAATCATGTAGCGATCTAGCGGTAGTCGTGTTTCTAAACCATTGCAGATTTAGTAATCAACAACCAGTGACGGTCTCAATTTGACGACTTTATGTCATGGACATCACACATAACGCGATCGAGAGCGCTACTGTAGTAGCTTAAGTCTTTATTGGTAGGCAAATGAAGGTTCTTAGTTGCGTGCCAATTTCTTACTTTCCCACGCGACGCTTTTGTCACGCGGTCCGGCCTGGCGCGCCGATCGACGATGCTTTCATTGCACTTCAGACGAGATTCTGTCGGACGGACCGGAAAGAGCAGTAGCCTGAATCTAAGTTAACTTAGTTTACATTAACAGACTCGGTATGCATATCTGGCACCATCATGGCATGACGATGGTCCACGGGCGAGAATGGAGAAGCCGTGACTACTCGCTGCCAGAACTAACCAGCAAATTCAAGCATGGCAAGTCATTGGATTTGTCCGTTCGATGGGCAGGTTCGTGCAACTCTACACCGTGAAATGTCAACCCAGTGCAGGCAATGATGCTCTAGAACTTTCGAACCCGCTTGCACAAACTGCACCTGACTATTGACCCGAATGTAGGAGACTCATTATGTGACCTCTGATCTAGGCGGCCCGGCGGAGCAAGCTGCCTCCAATCAACATCGATCATCACAATCGGACCCATTGCTGATGCTAGGTGGCCGCCAACGCATCCGTCCAGCCACTACTATCTCAAAGCTGTGCTTATACCAGTATCAGGACTGAGCTTGCGTGCCACAATTTGTCCCGTCAACTGTCCTGTGTGCTTGCGATATTTGGCAGTGCCCTTTGCTTGATTTGAACAAGCACTTCAACACCGGCTGAACTTACTAGTGGTGCAGTTGCTCTTCAGTGTTCCTTCGTCCACCATGAATGTACATATGTACTCTCTCAGTCACTTGTAGTATGTGCACTTCGAGTTGACAGTCACTTGTAGTATGTGTACTTCGAGTTGAGGAAGCGGGTAATCTGCTGCACAAAGAGGCGTTCTTTATCAGATTGTTCTGAAAGGCGACCCTGTTCGTCAAACATGGCCTTCCGTTTCCGAGCATTTAGATGAAAATCGTGGCGCAATATCAAGCGCCGGGTTTTGCCCGGCCGGCAGCTTTCTGACTAGAATTTGGGCAGCTTGAGGGAACAAGCGAAAAGAGCTGACACTGAGCCTTTCGTTCACGGCCAATACATACACCGGACCAACTTGGCAAATCGGCAGTACTTTGCGGGCATTACAAAAATGGGTCTGAACATAGGCCGCTCACCCCGCAGAGGACTTCCCACTTCTTCCCATGCTTGGCAGCCAGGTTCTTGTCCGTATGGTAGTGCGAGATGGCCCGCAGCAGCGCTTTCTTGGTGATGTCCGGGTCCGTCCCCAGGGGTCCCAGCTTGTGGTCGGGGTTCTTTGGCGGATGCTTCTCATAGAGGTGCTTCAGGAAGGCCTCCGCACTCCCCGTCACGGCTCTCTGCGGGGACGTGGAGAGGTAGAATAAGCGAGTTGCATAACGAGAATAAGATGTGGGGATGTGGCGCAGATCAGTAGGCCCAACGTGCAGTAGGGCTGGAGTGGCGCTTTCGGAGAATCTCTCATTGTATCTCCGTACCCGTCGATATGTCTCTGCTTGGCTGAAATGTCAGATGTTTCTCGAAACAGAGTGAGTGAACGGGCCGAGGTGCACATTGTCAGAAGGCGTGGCAAGAAGACGACGTAAATTACAAACGATGCGCGCTCAGAACGCTCAGGAATCTCTTTAGCAAAGTTTTGTCAGACGAAGGTTCGGGCTTTCGATCCGTTCCGTCGATTCTTGCCTGGCACACTCATGCTATAAATCTTGAGTGACGTATGGCGCAGCAGAGCTCTTGAGCTGGTCCTCAGGTCAACATGGTCTCGCAAGGGAGATGCTCTGTGCACCGAAAGAGCTTTGATATTCCGCAAGCGCTCCTGAGTCGTCAATTGAAGCTTCCGTCCAGGTTTAACGGTGCTGTCAGATAACCTCACCACGCAATAGGATGGCAATATCCTCCTGACCAAAGAATGTTTGACTCATCAATCATCAAAACGCCGTCCAGGAGCATCTGAGGCAAAGGTCTCTAAGTGCAGCGTCGCACCTGAAGCAGCCACAGCTTTACCGACCGACTTTTCACCCCGATCAACAGTTCTTAGCAGCTGAGATCATTCCCACCTGCAGCGCCGCCAGCTCGTCCTTCAGTATCTCCAGCCATGGCCCCCTCTCCTGCTCCTCCTTCGCCGCCTCCTCCCGCCTCACTCGCTCCTGATGCTCTCCAACCTCTCTGATCGCCTCCTGCGCCCACGCTAGTTTGCTCGTGCGCCCCGGCGAAAACGTCAGCGCCAGCTCAGCCGCCTTGAAATAGTAAGTGTGCGCGGTCTTCTCCATTTTGAGCACTCCCTTGTACACGTGTCCGAGGCGCGAGAGCGCGCTGCCCTCCGCTTCCAGGTCCCGCTCGCGCGCTAACACGGCGGCTTGCTTGTACTTGTCGATGGCCAGCCAGACGAAGTCCATGTCCAGGTGCTCTTGTGTCTTGAGGAGGGAGTCGAGCAGGGCGTTGCCTTGGTAGGAGGCTTGGATGGACTCGCAGGTGCACTGGTACAGGAAGACCTGTAAGGCAGGGGACTTCAGACAGTTTGCAGATCTCCTCAGTTCGATTGTGAGAGCAAACTAGCTTTAACTCTACCTGCTTTGAGGGCGAGTTCTCCTTGCGAGACAACATGACAGGCTGGCTGGATAATAAACAAAGTGAAGCCCAAGTTGTTTCTTCAGGAGAAACATGTATGAATCTGGTAAAGCATGCACGTTCCTGTACAATTCGCTAGAATCATGGGGAGCCAAATTCAATTCCTGTTTCTCCTATGATCCTAGTGGATTCGTCGCAAGCAGCAGAGGTACTGCAAAGTGAGTATGGACACAGAATCAAAGTCCTTACACTCATGTACAAACACCTTTCCAGCTACTAGCAAAAGGAGCGCTCTTAGGAGGTCTTCTTATCAAGGTGACTGAGAAAATTTTCAGAGAAGTCGGAGTGACTGCAGTAAGCAAGTCAAATGGTTGTTTGAACGATAGATTGTTCTGACTTCCAACCAGCGTGGCCTTTACATGTTTGGTCTTTCTGCTTACATCCAGTCTTTGATTGCAGAGGACAGGACGTTGATTGGTCAAGAATGTTGCATCCTCACCTCTTCCATTGAGACTTCAACCTCGCTGCGCTGCTCCTCAGTCCCCCTTTGCATAGCCTCCACCAACAGCTGCGATGCCTCGTTTATGAGCGAGGCGCACCTCGTGGCCGCTTCCATGCGATCCTTATCAACAGCTTCTAGCAGCCGGATGCCCTCCCAATAGAGTTGCTTCGCTAGCTTGTACTTGCATTGGGACGCTGCTTCACAAACGCCTGAGGCCTCAGACAAGGCTGTGGACAGCTTGCGCAGGCAGCTGCGGCGGGTGACATGGTCCCACTCTTGGAAGAGCGCGACAGCAGTTGTGACGTACTTTGTGAGGAGTTTGTGGACACCGGCAAGCCAGTCCTCAGGCTGAAAGTCTGAGCCATGGGAAAGAGCAGCGAGGTAGTGGTGGCAGCCTTGCTTGATGTGGAAGTTCAAGATTTCCTGGATAGTTTGAGAGACAGCAGTGTTAAAGTTCCGACAGGTCAATGCTTCGTACGTTCTGAGATGATTGTGCCTGCGTATGAAGTGTGTTGTTAGAGGCAGAACTAGGGGAGGGAGAGGACCAGAATGATACTGGCTCTGAGACAGACATCGGTGTTTGCTAACAGCCGGGACGGAAGTGAGGTGGGAGTTCTGAGCATTATCCTTGAGGCAAGCCCCTGACTGACTCCTGACAACTTTCGCACTGGCTGACAAATGTCTTGCCAACATGACTCTCACTTTAGGAAGCACCATCAAAGAAGCCACCAATGCAAGGCTTGAAGATCTTCGGTTGCCAGTACATGAAAGAGTTGAATTAAAACCACTTGCTATTTTGCTAACATATATGGCCAAAGCAGGTTTCGCATCTCATTTCTACATGTGCCCTGAAGGCAACTGTTTGCCTTCTCTCACACTTGCTCCAGAAGAGTGCAACAGCAACGGTGGCATGTTCTAAACACGCCCTGAGTCCTCCTGTGCACCTCCCGTGCTCTTTGCGGTTAGAGGATTGCAGTGGAAAAGGAAAGAAAGAGAGCGCTGCAGAATGAATCACATCAAGCTCTCAACATCACAAGTTGCACGTACCTTGTCAGCATCTTCTTGCACCAGCTCTGCACACCTCCAATGAGTCGACCCAAGATTCTTGTGGATGATAGCAAGATCTTGGTTCTTCCCAGTGGCATTTCGCAAGGCTTGGTGGTATAGAGCAGTGGCTTTCTGGAACTTGCTTAACCGAAGACATGGGGCAAGACTTGGATTGCATCCTGCTTTGAAGATTTCATTTGCCCCTTTCCAGCCTGGGCTTCCGCTTGCTTTGCTGGCTCCTCCTCTCAGAGCCATTGTTTTTCAGAAAGTAAATGTTTTTCAACGTCACAATGCCATGTTCCCACCTTCAGCTGTGAGCGCCCGTCCTGCGCACTGGGACACACCATGCAGAACTGCCAACCAGACTTGTTACTGCCGTTTCTAGCTCTTGCAAAGGCGCCTCCTAATGGCTCACATTTGACGCATGCTCTGAGTAGCTCTGCTAGCGTTTGCTTCCTCCATCCCTTATTTTCGGGGGAGTGCTTGAAATGTGGTCCCGGCGACCTTCGAAGTGACGCACGGTCCTGTGCGTCGCCACAAGGAACCAGCTGATCGCAGAATTCCTGGCGACAAAGTACCGCAAAATTTTGGAAGATGGTCGCCATCAATAGAGAAGCTATAGCCTACAGGAATCCCGAGTCCTGGTTCATGCCAAAGGTGTCGCTGTATCTCATCTCATTGTCAAGGTAGCTCATGGGTTAGAAGTTGAAGAGAACAGGCGCCATGGGGCAAGGGCATGGGAAAGGGCAGGCTGACTATGTAGATGGTCTCGGGTGCTGCAGGCTCCTCTCCAATCTGTGAGCTGCCAAGGGACGTCCTCCAAATCATCCTGAAAAAGCTCTCTTTGAATGACCGTTTGGGTTTGGAAGTGCTGAACAAGAGACACCGCAACATCCTTCGAGATGTGGAGCTCTGGCATGACATCAATCTTGGAAACATGCAAGCGCTGGGCCTGACAGAGAGGCAGCTGTTGAAACTCTTCTGCAGAATCCAGACAGGGTTTGAGCGCGCTTCATCTCAAATAGACAGCATCATAGCAATTTTAGGGAGTTTGTCGCAGGCTTACCGTCAAAGGTGGAACAGCACACAAGAGCCTGTGTACGGAGACGTGTACTCTGAGGCGCATATTGGTTCCATTGTGAAAGCGGCGGGTTTCCCGTATGAACAATGCCTGCTTGAAGGGAAGCGGGGGAGCGCTCCTTGGGTAAAAAGGAACGTGTGCTGGAGGCGTGTACAGTCTGGTTGGCGGAGCATGTCACCTGGTTAAAGGAGATAGGGGGCAAGACTCTAGACCTTCTCCTACTCTCTACAAAGGCAGCCGGTCGCAAATTTAAACCTGCACTGCTGCAAAAGGTTTGCCTTGCCGTGGATGTGTCTGGGGCCAAGTCGCTTTCTCCGTCTTTCTTAGCAGCCTGCATGATCGTCCTATCTGGAGCAGGTTTTGCTATTGAGTTCAGGATGACTGGGGATAGCGACCCTCCTTTTTCCATGCACCACACGGTCGACTTCTTACAAGTCCTTACGGGAAGCAACTGCATTTTTTACGTGAATCTGGAGGTGTCTGAGAGTGCTGGTTCAACGCTTGATCTTCAGGACGCGTTGGAAGAATGTACAGCGCCGACTCGGGAATTGATCCTTCTGGATGATGGAGACTCTGCTACCCCCCTTATACGAGTATTAGCGCATGGTCGTTTTCTTACCAAGACAAAAACCAAAGCCCTGTACACCAACTATCTCAGCAAGACGTTGGCTCTAGGGCACCTCAAGAATGCAGCTGTGACTCGTCTTGGCCGTCCGATTAGCCCGTTTGATTTAGAGGCAAAAGGCAGGGTCGTGAGCAAAACTTTGATTCTGGAGGACTGGTTCTCTGCATGGAATATAAAACATTTTCTGCGCGAACAGATTCTGCCTCTACTCCGTTAGCTACGGGCTGGTTTGTCTTGCTGTCAAGAGGCTACAAGAAGTGGTAGGTGCACCCAAAGCTCCCGTAGCGGAAGAAGGCCCCTTTGGTAGAGCGCACGAGGTCAGAGTTCAACGAAACTGGTAGCGCACCACGTCCAGGACTGGTATCAATCAGGAAGCGCATACAACGGGACCAAATGCGCAAGTGAATCGAGTTACCGGTGTCACACAACAGCTTGTCCATTGGCGTTCAATTCTCTTCCACTAGCTGTGTAGAACATGGCTGAGTTTGGTGGCATATGCAGTGTAAGAAGGTTTGTGTTAGTGTCCAGTTGTCGCTACAGTCGCGGCCCGAGATTGCCGAATGCCAATAATGTGCGATGGAATGCCAGCACGTCTGGTCGGTTGAGACCTATTTGTGACCGGCACATGCAGTACAGGGGCGCAAACGTGTATAAGATACATATACAGAAACTGGAAAAGCAACGTACATAACTCCATCGTAAGTCATTGTCTTGCCGTGACACATGCATCACCGTGCCTGAGCATGTGTGTTTACAGCAAGCTCCACAGTGCATGCTCGAAAGCAGTAACTTGAAGCAGGCGCGCTTAATTGGAAATTAGTACAGGGTATGCAACGTTGTGTCATACATTTGTAGATTTCACATGGGGTCCGAGTCGATGAAGTCGAAAACGAACGCGACCGTCTGCCAGGCGACCACCTTATGGCATCGACCGTACCGTCCTGATATATAGCCAGTCCTAATGATCAACAGCTGCTAAATTGTAAATCACGCGATAAGCGCGCCGCGCGCCAACTTAGCTCATAACCGCGCGGACATCCTCACGAACCATCGTGACGAAGCTTTCCTTGAACAGGTTCAACTTGCAGCCGGAATTTCATGGGATGACGCGTTAATTCATTTTGGGAGTCAAGGAAGCCTCAAGGCATAACAGCTATTCATGGCCTATGGACATTGATGGATGCATCAATCAAACTTTGAAGCCAATGCTAGCTTTTCCATGGCGGAGGCAGCAAAGACTTGGATACCTGTGACTTAATTCGGCATTATAAGGCCACAGGGTGAGTCAGATGAGGCTTCTATACATTGCAGCCCTGCCGCCTGCCACCAAGAGCCTACAAGGTCCAGCCCCGAATTTGACAGTGGACAGCTGCCAGCTTCGCCATATAGTCCCCGGACCTGCACGCGCAAGGAAAGTCGTACTAAGGGTATTCAGCACTCAACGCGTAGATGCTAACAGCCAAACGTTTGCGCTTCCTTGAACGCTTGTTATACCAATGTGACAATCAGATACTTAGTGGCAGGAACAGTAGTAGCAAAATGGGCTGCGCTTCCGACTGCCCCCACTCGTCACGCACGTCCGAGCCGTCGTCCTCATATGCTGTACTAAAAGAAGAAGGTACTATAGAATGCATGGGCACCGTGCAGACAATTCGGCCAAGCTCAAGATGCTCTGATCTACTCTTATGACTCACTTTGTGCCGTACACCGTCTTTACCGCTCTGATCATGGCGCGCTGAGCTTCGTCCGCATCTTTCTGCAAAGGACACCCTTGAAGAGTTTTGCTACTTTTGTAACCATTACAACCTGAGATCCAACAGCATCTTGACATTTTGGTATGCATCAGATCAGGCAAGCCACGTGTTCAAAGAAGCGATGCAAAAAGAAGAGGTCACCTGATCCGAAGTCTGCGTGTAGGTCTACGATTCAGCCTCGTGATCTCCTCCAAAACGTCAGTATTGAAACAGCACGTCCATTCGCGGTCAAAGCATTATCCTCTTGGCTTTGCAAAAGAGCTCGTATCCAATCTTTTGATTTGAGCGATGTACGAAAGGGGATTGTGATCGCCAACGACGGAACGTGGTCAATGGGAGCAAAACAAACGGCCTCCCCAAAGCAGTCCAATAGACTTACTTTCGATAACCGGAGTTCGAGCTTGACCTTAGAGCTCACCTCTGACTCGTGGAAGAGAGCAATGTACAGGTTCGCGTAGAAGCCCTGGTGCCCATTGGGGTCTGCTCGGGCCATCTCTTCTAGCTGCAAAAGAACTTGACTGCCTTCATCTTCTACAATCGGTAGAATATCCATATAAAAGTTCAGATTGAAATGGTGACCAAGGTACCGGGCAAGATTGGCGCATGTTGCGTGATAAGCGTGGCTTCTCGTCGGCTGAAGTCTTCTGGCGCCAAGTAGTCAGATGGCGTGGCTCGAGACGTATCTCGAGAGCTTGCTCAATGCAACTACTTTCCATGCATGTAGTCCCAACGGCGAATAGTGTAGGCCCTCAGTATGGCGCCTCAAGATTGGCTCCTCCTGATTGTATACTGGTCCATCCGTTTCAGGTTGCTGTTGCGTCGACCGGCGTGTCACTGGCTTACAATCTCGGCCAACGAACCATTGAAGCCGTCGACGGTGATGATTGGCTGATTGGATGCTTCGACTACTGCAAGCGGCCGAGATTGGCAATGGGCGGCTGCTTTCCGTGAAAATGAAGCCGGGAATCGCTACCGGTCTCACCTTTTCCACTCCCCGCCCTGTTTGAAACACTTCCTGGGCTGCCCGGAGAACAGGTCGGCTGTCCACTCCGACCTGAGCACCGAATACCGGAGTCCAGTAAGTGATACGCAATCTTCTAGAGTTGGGAAGCACTTTCGCGCTCAAGGTCAGGACTCGATCCTGGAATGTTGGAACGTTGCCCTAAGAATGTAGGGAGGTCCCGGCTTCCGGTCACAAGATTCCTCGATGTTATGAGACGACACGCTTTCGCTCATAACGGCTTTGACAGCATCCCTTGTGCACTTCGTATAATGGAAGTAAACGGTAAGTTTTACCACGAGGCTCATCAGCCCGTCCCACAAAACGTGCGGTCCCACAAGTACAGTCTTCTGGGAACCGAGCCCAGCGAAAGCGTACCAAGACGGGATTTGTTGTGCCCAGCGACACGTGAAAGGACAAGAGAACCTTTAGTACTCGCAGCAAGAACCAAAATTTCCTGCACGTCGCAGTTGTGTAGATGATTATCTGGAGTGCTGGCACGTACCTTGAGAAATCGCTTCCTAGCTTCTTCCGGTCCATACAACTGAGCTTCGCAGAGGTAGCACCAAATTGACTGCGAAGAAAATCAAAGTCAAAGGTCAAGAGAATTGGCTGGAACATCCAACAATGCACAGCAAAACGTCCGGGACGATACAGTTTGGACTGAAAGGCAGCCTTTGTGGTCCAATCCCTCTCATTCTATGAAAGAAAAGGACGAAGTGAGCAGTACTGGACACACATCCATCAGGGGCCAAAAAGCTAGTACGTCAGAAAGAAGTTCGTACATCGCAGTAATCGAGGATCATAGACGTAGGTAAGAGTCGCTCCCGCAAACTCAGATTTGTGATGACACTTCTGGCGAAGCTGATATGCTTCATCCGGCTTTGAAAACAAGTGGTCGCTTTAGATCACTCGAATCATCCTTCCAAGAAACCCGATCAAGTGTCAAAGATTGCATTGTCTGGCAACCATAACAGCAATCCGAGGCATGGAGGACGCGCACCTCTTCTGTGTCATTGGGGTTCACAGCTACGTCATCTCGGAACTGCTTCGCCCCTTCTTCAAATCTGCAACAGAAAGGGCCTCAGAAGTTTTGTCCCGTGACTTTCGTGGCACCTTCGAGCTGCCCTACTGATTGGAACGTGTGCTATGCGATTGGCGGGGACCAATGCATAATTCGTGATTCTTAAATCTGCAAAAGTCGCATTATCTGCGGGCCCATCAGCGAAAAGTTTACAGTTTCCCATGTTCTAAACTTCTCAGATATATTGGGGGGATCCAAGCCGTTCTCTCAGGACTGGGCTGATCCGCTTACTGTAAGGTCTCATTGATCAAGGCAAGGGAGCAAAGGCACCGGAAACACCTCTTTCCTCCCTGGTAAATTCAAGCTGACAGGAATGGTCTAGGCTGACATCTGTCGAAGGACTCACTCTTTCAGGTAATATAAGCTAAGCCCTCGTTGCCACAAATCTGCACGTATAAACATTTGCTGTAGGTTGAGATTCCTAGGATCGATTCGTTAAACCTATTGTTACAAGTGCATGCTGTCAGGATATGAAGAGCGTCCATCTTCATAATGATGGAGACACACACCGTTTGATTAGTGCAGACTGGACAAGATAGTCCTCACCGTGTCAGTCAATGGGTTCAACCGCAATACTTGCTCACATGGTCTCATGGAACTGTCCAATTGAAGAGCTCTGTCAAACTCCGCCAGTGACCCAGCTACATCCCCCTGCATTAGAAAGACTTGTCTTTTGTCCTGGGCGAAGACTTTACGAAGCCCCTGATTTATCACTCTCCTCTGATTGGTTTGTTGATTGAAATACGACAACCAAAAAGTGCCTCAAACACGTTTTCTCTCTCTTCCCTTCAAGTTCAGCGGCGCAGTCTCACATCTCCGTTATAACTCATTGAACCACTAAGCAGATGGTATACCTGACACAGACAGTTTAAACTGTTCTCCGCAAAGCTACCTTTTATTCTTTTGCCAGGGGCAATTGGATTACTGTCAACACGAGTGCCTTCGCAAAACCACTGAAGGAAGGTGCAGCAGAAGAACCAATAATATAGATGTTTTGGCTTGCCTTGACGAACTTTTGCATCCCCAGCGATGTTGCCCGGCTGGCCTGTGGTCGATCCCCTCGACTGGAGGCCGCCATGGCCGTGGCGGCAACAACTCCCGCAGCAAGGCCAAGCGCTAGAAGGGCACCAGCGCTGATTGCAGTCCGGCGTGCAAGACTTCTTTGAAATGGTGGTGTGACTGAGGTTCCCACTTCTCTCAGCTTCTTGCCAGGGCTAATATCAGATGCAAACGAAAGAACACGCCGGTGCTTTGATATCAGGTTCCGCACTGATTGGTGTAGTGCTCCAGCAAATGAGCTTCCGCCAGTGCTTAAGCCACGGTGCAGCGACCGACTTTTTGAATGGTGTCTTTGGCGGTGCCCTGACGGCTGACAGTTTCTGAGAGTAAAACAGTCTTTCAGGTCTAGAGGCTTTTCAGAGGGCCTCCTGGCTGCCCGTAGAGGCCCCACAAGCAGCACTTCTGGATTTGGGCAGCAAAGCACTTTCGACAGCATTGTGATAGATAGCAAAAACCTCAACGAGCGCCTACGATCAAATCGACTACTACTTTCAGAAGACCTGATCGCCTCCCTCTGCATTGCAATTCAAGATTTGCAATGCCGTGAGACACCAACTTTTTGTAGATCAATCAGAGAAGGGTTTAGTCTTCTCCGGACAGAAGTTACTCTCGTCATACGAACTCTCGTCCAATCGCATGAATGACAGCCACTCAGTTTGCAATAGCTCTGCTCTAGTTGCCAGCGTGCGCACAGTCTTGCCTAGAATTATCCGTTTAACTTTTGCCACATTCCCTCTTTCCTGCATTGCCATCAGAACCCTGCATGGTCAACCGTCCATGGCTGCGCAGTCCCTGCAAATCTCTTCTTCTCTCAGGCCGGCATTCCAGAGCGCCTTTCAGGCAGCATCAGATGCTCCTTACAACAGGATCTGTCCGCATGCTACTCTGAGAAGCATTGGAACTCAGAAGCTGCAGAAAGCCTGGCTGTGCTCCTGTCAAGCTCGTAGTGTTGTGGGTGCATCATCTACCAGCTTTTTTGGGCAGCATTGCAAGCCCAGGGATCCTCAGGAAAGCAAACTACTCCGTCGAGGCAAGAGGGTCGTCAGCATGGTTACAACAGAGTCCAAATCAATGGAGGTTGGATCACGCGCACCTGATTTCCAGGTAGGTGGATGAGAAAGGATTCTCTTGCTGCAGCCAGAATCTTGCTGTTAGTTGCACACTCCGAAGCCAATCCCGACTTGCTTCAAAATTGAACGGTGGCGCGTAAATTCAGAGGTTGCAAGCCGCAAAGCAGCAAGGAACCACACTGATTGTGGTGAGCCAGCTGCCTGCCAAGCTGCTCTGCCTGGCGTCTAAAGCAGATTGCCAAATCTGGATGCATAAGATGCCCCGAAAATGCTTGATGGGCCCAAGCTTGGTTGGCCCCTGATGCATGCTAGTTCCCCCGTTCACTATGACTTTATAGATTTTGGTCGCTGTCCATCAGGTGGTAGAATGTATCCCATACAAGGGGCCGAGAAGACAAATCAGGGCGCAAAATCTTTTTGGATCTCAAAACAGCCTTTGCCATGTCCGTGCAGCTGCTGGAGCCTTTGACGGGAAAAACTGTCAGTCTTGATGACTTCGACGGTGCCCCTGCTTTACTGGTAAGCAGGCAACATGTTAACTCTGAGAATCCGGAAGAAATGGCTATGGGCAAAAAATCTCAGTCAAGAGTAGTGGCAGATTCATTTTCCTCATCCGCTTCTTTTGGCCTCTGATCCATCACGAGCGCTCTGCCATTGCTGGGAACTACAAATGGATTTCAATATAAGCTCTAGTTTCTCCTCCACATGCAACAACAGAAGATGCTTGAAGCATTTCACCGCATTAGCTACGAAGCCAGCAGGCACGAAAGGAGGAGCAATCTGGATTGGTGTCTGATTGCAGGTCATCTTCATGTGCAATCACTGCCCTTATGTCATCCATTTGAAAAAAGCAGTCAAAGAGCTAACTGACGAGTACATCAGGGTAAGTCAATCTCCGAAGGTGTCATCTTGACAGAGCCATTTGTGGTTGGCCGTCACCACAGCATATGATGGGCAATCCGTAGAAGTCTCTTTGTCTAGAATTCTTAAACTGCTTTGTAGGTCACGATAAGAACCTGCGAGAAGATGCTTTGCATTGATCCACCAATGGGTTGACTGTGCGGGATTGATCACTTGCTGATCATTGGGACGAATTGAACGCCACCATCTAACATTTTCTGCCGTGTTCCTGCAGAAAGGCTTGTCTGTGGTTGCAATCTCTTCGAACAGTGTCAAGACACATCCACAGGTATGTTGCTGCTGATTGGCGCCCTTGGGTTGAGTCCATATGCTGGCAATCGCACACAACGTTTTGCTCGTACTTGCAACTAGTTCGATACAAGCTCCTTCCCGTTTGTAAGATATTGCAGACGACGAGAGGGTCCTGGCGTTGGTACGCCTAGACAATTTGCGTGTTAAGACCCTTCTCCGCGGAAACATGTGGCCAGAGTGACTCTCAGCTTGAGTTCCCTGACCAACTTACTGATAAACCTTACGAACTGCGTGTAACTGCAGGATGGGCCCGACCAAATGGCCGATGATGCCAAGCAGCTGGGATACGACTTTCCATACCTGTACGATGAGGTACGTGCGTTTTCCGTCTCGGTTCTACGATCGAAATAGCTTCGCATGCGGCCTCGATTACAAGCCTTGGTTTCGCTGTGACTCACTGTAGGTGGTCGTATCTGACTGCCGGCCAACGAACAACGAGCTGCAAACATAATCTACCGGAAGCAAGGGGCTGGCGATACTGAGGCTTTCAGCGTGTCCATTGTAAAAGTCACAGCAAAAAGACAAGCCGATCTGGTTTATCCGGCCTGGTTTTTACTGCGAGAGTCAAAGGCGCTGATTGATTTGCGGGTGTCTTAGTTTGAGGGGATCCCTTAGGAATTGGCTCACCAAAGACAGTGCCCAGTGCCGTTTTTTCAGAACGTGGGCATTTTCGCCGAGGATGTCGACAGCCAATGTCCACCGCAGCGGACCGAAGACTTCTCGTTCTCTCGTTGGCAGACGACATGGTCTCAGCATCATTCGTTTGCCCTGCCCGTTTACTTTGCATCAAAAGTTTTGGCTCCACGACTCATTTGTGAACGTCTGCAGACCCAGGATGTTGCGAAGGCTTACAAGGCCGTGTGCACCCCCGAGTTCTACGTTTTCAAGAAGGTAAGCTCAACTTAAGGACCTTTCTAGGAGGAGGCCCGCCGGTGCGAACCTCGTCTTCACTACCTGCCGCGACTGAATAGGTCTGAAATGAGTCTTAGTCGAAGCCTGCCTTGCGGTCAGACGCTAATCTGGCAGATTGAGAGCACAGATTGTTAAGAACCACCTTAGCGATCTTTCTTCAGCGATCTTTCTTATGACAAGCAAGAGAGCAACCATCACTTGCGCCAACTGGGCTTTATTGATGAAATTTCAAGATTCTGCGAAGCGAAAGCGTCATCAACGAATCTTGCTCGACCGGCAGATGAGGAACCCTGACGAACCAGCGGAAGAAATTAGTTTTTAGCTTCTCGTCTCAAACAGTAGTAACGAAACCTGATTCACCGAACTTCGAACAGCTTCTGCAAGCGCGCTCACACACTTCACTTCAGAGCCTCCCGTTCTTCGGGCGTCCGGCTTGAGGATGGTCGTCCGGATTCGTCGCTTTTGGCCGTCGCACTCATCAAGCTCCTATATTGGGAACGGCTCTGGTGATTCGCAAGTCGTAGTGTCCTGGGCTCTACCGGTCTCGAATGTTTCTCGACAAGTATCGTGGAGATTGTTTACGCAATCTTTGTTGCACTTTGTTCGGCAGACGTGATAGGGGGAATGAGCACTACCTTTTTGCGCGGCTCCGGTTCTCACCCCAAGAAAGCCGGCTTTATAGTATCCCGCGGTGCTCCTTTACCAGGTCTTGCGAAGTTCCTTCTCGGCCTTGTCTCGAGGGTGTCAAAAACTCGAGTCTGTTTTTGCAGGACGGACGGCGACCGTTTGAGTTGACGTATCACGGCCGTTTCGATGAGACTCGACCCAGGAGCGGCATGACCCCGACGGGAAAGTGAGTAGTAACGCGCCATCGTCATAGATCGGAGTCTCTTATGGCATAGTGTAGGTGCCTGCTTCTGCACAGGCGAAGTCGTAAGTGTGTATATCCTGGGTTGGTCGTTCGAAGCAATCAGCGGGAACGCAGTAATCCCCTCAGTGGACGTACTTGGCATTAGAGATCTAATCAATACTGGCTTCTGATATATTTGAGAGCTGAAAAAGCCGGTTGACGCCCTTCGGATTCTTCCGTGCAGAGATCTGCGGAACGCGCTGGACTGCACACTTTCGGGACGGCAGGTCACTGGTCAGCAGCTGCCATCCATTGGCTGCAGTATCAAGTGGCACCCGGAGGAGTGAGGCAGTAACTTCGGTGTGACGCAGTATGGGCCGATCCGCTTATGAAACCAGGCGGAAAAGGGGCAGCCCAAGAGTTTACTTGTGCACCTGATCTAGTATACTTCCGAGCTCGTGGTCTTCGCGATAGAGTAGAAGACGAGATGACGAGAGCATCGACCTCCTGGGAAGCTCAAACTGAGTGCATGTACTCTAACCGCGTTATAGAGTAGGGCCGGCCGGCGTATCATGAAGTCGGTCCGACAGAATTTCAGTTCCTGGCAGAAAAGTGTAGAAATAAGTTGTATGCTACCTTCGGCGTCCGTCGTGATGGCTGTTGAACCTGCTCGCTGGCTACTTCACCTGCATGTCACTGCTACTATACTCATCATGTAGCCTGGCCGGCTGATCACAGATTGTATAGAGCTATATTATGATACTGAGCTTATCATGGCTCAGAGGCTAGTCATGATGGCCGTACGCATTGTAAAGTACATAGCATTGCATGCTCATATTCGAAGGCAATTGCGGCAAACTTGTAGCCAACTTTTCCAAAACGTGATTGTTGCTGCATGCGCCGTGGTGAGCACAGTTGTAATTAAAACCGCATTGATGCACTGCAGCCTAAGCACATGCCAGTGGCTGTCACGACGGCCCGCCATGTCATCCGGATTGTTTACTTATACATGTATTCTAACTGATGAAGTACTATTCCTGTTATATCCAGGTCGGATCGCGAGCTTTCCGGCCGTACGCACATGTGCCCACGGGCCATGGAATTCGGCCGGCTATACAGGCTAGCTATATAGAGAACCATGGTACGTCTGCAAATCACGTACGCGTAGCATGGTAAAATGAACATGAGCAAACATGTTCAGAGCGTCCAGTCTTCGTACTATAGTGACATATGGATCAGACGTATTTAAGGACATGTACAGGCGTCAAGATTAGAGCCTGCTAGACGACAAGCAAGTGTAGCCGCTGCACTTGAAGCACGACAACATATGCACACTTGAACCGTAATTATGCTCCAATTGTACACGAATAATATCGAGCAGCATGAAAGCGACAATCAGGAGAAAATACGAACAAACAAGATTCAGAAGGGGGGGCCAAGTGTCCCTTCGGCATGCAGTCCAACCGCATGACTTGCGACGATAGTGATGATAATGATGATGAAACGATACGAAGGCCGAAATCTTTGTGACCTGCACAACATGCCCCAACAATGTTCGAGCATTTTCCATCCAAACTACGAGGGTTCAATGCTGCAGCTCTAAGCAAAGGAAGTCAGGGAAGATTTGCCGATCTAGAGCCTGTACCAATGTCCAGTAATCGACTCCTATTTACTCTTCCTTGCCGGTCTCAAGATCGTGGTATATGCCGCCTAACCAAATATAGTTCGGACTTGGTGTCCGCCCTGTGCTGTTGAAGACTGACCTGGCGTCCTCCACAGCAGCAAAGAACGGATCCTCTGTTACTGTGACAGCCTTCAATGACTTCATCTCCCGCCTTGACCACTTTGGCAGTCGCTTTATGGCGAAACAAAGCAGCACGTAGAGGATGAAGATCTTGAACAAGAACCAGGCGACCCACCACGGAACAAATGTCAGGCAGCTGTACAGGAGAATCCCAGAGGGGATTCTCCCAGAGGGGATTTTTTGTCCCGCTTTCCCTGTAACGTCGCCTGGAGAGAGCAAGTCAGTTCTCCAGATGCTGCAGCGAACCAGTATATCCGACCCATCCCAAGCAGCCGCCTGAATGCAGATGGCTCCAAAAGAGTGTAGAGAGAGAAGCCGATTGCCAGCAGCAAGCGCGCCAAGAAGTTGATCCACTCTAAACCCTTGGCCAGCAGCTCCCCCCTTCGTGCACTTGCCAACAACTGTTGAATCGGTGCCAGAGACAGCCCCGTCTCGCTCGAGCCCCCCTCGGATTCAACTGCTCCAAGCAATCCAGCTCGGTGTTGTACAATTGTCAAACGACTACCCCACTCTGAAAGGCGCATCTCGGCAAGTTTGGCGAGAACGGCCTTGGCTTCTTGCTGCCTTCCCCTATAGAAGGATGCCCGCAAGTGGATACAGACCTGGGCGCCATGCTGATTCTGGCTAAGGAAATGTGCTATTGAATCGAAGTTCTGGGGAGAAAGGCGGAAGTCGACTTCGAGAACCTGAAGGGCTGCGCTCGTTTGCAGGGCCACTGAACCAAAGATGTCCTCCCTCCAATCATGTCCCCAGAAATCCACTTTGGGAGCCTGGAAAGACACATGGAAGACACCGCTCCCACCAATCGCCTCGCAGACTGTTGAGAGGGGATCCGAGCTAAACCTGTCGCAATCCAACAACCTCAGACAGAGCTCAGGGCGCCTCCGCAAGAACTCTGCAATTTCAGAGCCCCTTTTTGTGACGAGCATCTCAGTGACAACCTTGCTTTCATCCTTCAGATGGTACGTTTGCTCCCAACAGCCAAGGACATTTCCAGCCGCATTCTTGAGGTGCGCTATCGTCAGGACCTTGCTAAGGAAGTTGTTGTAGAGGGCTTTTGAGTGCTTTTCGTGGGGATCGTGGGACATCAGGGAATACTCTGAGTAGGTCAAAGAGCTGGCATTTGCTAGAACTCGGGCTAGAGGGCTCTGGAAGGCGCGTCTTTGCTCTGCAACTACGGGCCCTTCTGAGGGGACAGTAAGATCATCCAAGCCGTATCTAAAGGCAGACCACGTATCTGATATCGCTAGATTCACACGGAACGTGCAGTCTCCTCCTGTCAGAGCTCGCAAAATATCCGTGTGGTGCATGGGAAAAGGTGGATCATCTACCCTGTTCATCCTTAAGTCAACTCTATACCCTGCTGCGGAAAGCACAATGACGCTTGCTGCTAAGAAAGAGGGCGACAACATCTTTGCTCCAGATACATTGAGCCAGACACACACTCTCTCTCGCATTGAGCTCTCAATTTGTGCTGCTGCGGTCTCAATGAAGGGAGGAAAGACAACTTCAGAAACCTTGCGCCCCATCTCCTTCAGCCAGTCAACATTCTCTGCTGCGAGAATGGTGCAGGCCTCGAGCACACGTTTTGAACTGCTCAGCGACCGCTCCAAATGCTTCTCGAGAAACTTTTGCTGGTATGGAAAACCAGCCGCTCTCACAATTGAGGCAATCCTGGCCTCCAAGTACACATCTTTGTAGATTGGTGACCAAGGGCGCTGTCTTCTTTCACGGTGAGCCTGCGCAAAACTGTCAAATACTGCGGCCATGGATTCAATCTGGGGCAAAGCTTTGTCAAAGCCTGGCTGGATTTGCGCGAGGACTTTCACAAACTGGCTCTCACTTACATCTGTTGCACTCATGACCCGCAGGTTGACTGCATGCCAGGGTTCCAGATCTCGAAGCACGTCCCTGTGACCCTTGCTCACCATTTCCAGTGCCAAGCGATCCCTGAACGCAATCATCTTCAGGATGATACGAACAACATCCGCAGGCAGCTCATGGATTGGAAAGGAGCCCGCGCCTTCTTCATCAAGGCTTAACCCCGCCTGCCCTACGTCCATGGCGCTTGCAATCAGTTGCTCCATCATCTCACCACAAGTATCCTGCTTCAGCGCACCTGCCGAGAAATCTCAACTGCAAGCAGCCTCATCATGCCTCATCAGCCATTGGCATTGCCTGTTGTGCAGGTCTAGGATAAACCCATGTCATAATAACACCATCTCTGCCTTCGAATCCAAATTCTGAGCAAGCCTGCTATAAAACCCGTATAAAACGCCTCGGCGACCAGATAGCGTGTATGCCCGCAGTTCGGGTCGCTAATCCGGTCCCATGTGATCAGTTTCTTGGCGACAAAGGAGCAGAATACCATGCGAAGTGGCCGCTGCAGTACCCACGTGGTCAGACGCCCTCTTCAATTGATCAGTAATTTAATTCTCAAGCTGCTGCGCACACTGTGCACAGCACCAGAAAAGCAGAGCCAGCGGGCGCAGCTTGTTGCTGCTGCTGTCTTGCAAGTTGCATGCTTGTCCACTGGCAGTGTTCTGCTTTGAACTTTTGAACTTTGACTTCGCGTTTCTGGTGGCTCGTCCGCCTGTTGTACTGCCCGTTTGCTGGTCTGAATACCTTACCATAAAGCTAATCTGAACGGCATTGAGGCGGGGGCTAGGAACGGGCTAGGAACGTGGAACATTAGTCCAGCTTGTTTGAACAGCAAAAAACATATCAAGTACTTCCTCTTGTTCGCGCTGCTCTGATGTACGCTAGGTTGTGTTTCACCAGCGAGCACGGATTGACAAGTTCGATGAGAAAGGGGACGAGGACTGCAATGACTCACTGATCGATTGCAATCTGGTAGGAAGTGGTACTTGTCTTGGAGCAGTAGCATGGTCCTGTTTGGCCAGTCATGAGCAATTGCTGGTGCAAATGCGAGGCGGGTGTGGGCCAGTGTGGGCCCAAGGTGCCAAAGCTGAAGGCGCTCTTCCGGTGAGATCTCTATGCTTTTTCGCAGAGTCTATCTGTGAGACGACCAGCGGCTTCTTACTTTCATAAAGGCTGAGGAGCATGACACAGAGATCATGGTGGTGGTTGCTGCAAAGAGGGGAAGACTCAGAGAATGCGATTGGCTCCTGAAACTGAATGAACAGCCACAGTTGTACGTTTCAAGACCGCCTAAATTACTAGATTCATGCAAGAGCAATGTCAACTATTGAAAGATACCCTGAGTCGTCATCTTTTCTGCAGATCCTACAAAGATGGTGATGACGGCCCCATAAGGCGCAACGACAGGCAGGCTGAGCTGGAGTCCCTATGGCAGGTGACTGTTTTTCGCACTACCCCACGGTTCAAAGGGAGGGCAGGTGTTCCGTCTGCCGTGCTTTGTACAGAACAGGTGGTCTTTGATCTTACCAACCAGAACCTCCTTAGGGACTCATATGTTTTGTCCGCCAGGTATAGAGGATCAAAGGCTGGCTCCTCTGATCAGCGCCCTCGCCGGTTCTCACGGTGGCGCCTTAACTTTCGAAATGCTGTTAGCCTTACCACTTGTGCTTCTTTCAACTACACAAATTGCGCACTACTTGTTGAAAGAATCATAACTCTTCTGGAAAAGGCTGCGGCTTTATCAGCTCTCCTCAAGCAGATTCATCGAAGTTCTCCTCCCTAGGTGGACCATGTCCCGCCTGATTTGAAAAGAACGAGACGAAAATAAGGAGAGGCAAGGAAAGTCGAATTATAAGCATGCAAAGTAAGTCTGACAATGTTGCTTTTTGTTTTCAGGAGTGCGGGGAAGACAAGCTGATGCGGCAGGAGGATTTGAAGGTCGCTCTCGCAGATGCAGTGGACCGGGTCTATGACAAGGTAGGCGGTACGCTGGACTCCATTTTGAGAACTTCTTCCGGACAGTGATGTGGGGGCAGTACTGTCTATGTCAGGGCACAAGGGTCGCCAAGGGCTGTGCCTGATTGAATTACAAGGACTTGATTTTGTAGGTCCCCATGTAGCGCTGAGCAAACGGGGCCTTGAAGAGAGTCGTGGTTCGTGTAGGTTTGTCTTTCTCCTGCTGACTTGCGGGGAGTGACAATCCGAAAACCAGGTTGTAGACATTGATTTTCTTCTGCTGATTTCAGTTCACCTGCACCTTCAGGAGAGGAACCCAGCGATTTCCTGGGCAATTGGGCGAACAGAGGTTGTGGACTTGTTTTGCGACTTTCCCTGCAAAGGTTGTCTTTGCCTTCTGCCTGATTTGATTCTTTCCAACTTCTTCCGTTGATACGATGCCCCCGAAGGTGACAACGTTGGATTTTGCTCGGTTGCATCTGAGTAACGTTGCACCGAGTTGATTTGCATTTAAGGGCCACAGACTGTTCTGAGGATATTCGTCACCTCTCTATGTTGAAGGGGCCGATCAACGTTCCCGAAGCAGGCCAAAGCGATCGTGTAACCTTCTGTTGAACTCCTGAACTTCATAGACGCCACGCTTCCGATCGTTGTCTTTTGTCTCAACTCCCGTTTCGTTCATCCTCCGAAACGCACCTGAAAGCCGTTTGTTTTGGGGAATGCACGAAGTAAGAAGTACAGACCAAAGAAGTACGAAAAGAGATTGGTCTGGGAAGAACAAACGAACGAACGAAAAGAAGCTCCTTGCTGCAGTGTCAGGAGGACGCCATGCGCCGGCGCGCCGCGCTCATGGCAAACGTGCTGGCGAGCGAGGAGCGGATCCGCGACATCCTGGGGATCGAAGCGGAGATCGCGCCCAAGGAGCTGCCACTGCAGACGCGGCTCGACGCGAACCTGAGCCGTTTGCACGAGCTCGAGAATGTGAGGCGTGCTCTCTTTCTGCTCGCTCTCTTGCCCTCATTCTGCAATTCTTTCTTGTTTTTTTCGTTGTTTTGGCGTTCTATGTTGGTGCAGGGAGTTGTGTCGATCATCTTTGTGTTTTATCTGTGTACTGGCAGACTTGCTTGAGAGGGGCGACTTCGCTTCTACCGCGACAAAAATAACAGCTGCGGACGGGCAGAGTTCGTAGCTTACCAGCTACTTTTCAGTGCAGAGAGAACAGAGAGGTTATGTGTTTTTATTAGAAAAAGGCAGCGGCTAGTGTGGCGAAGTATACCAGACGAAAGTGGATCAAACGAACATGAACAACTGCACCATGACCCATGTACCGAGCTTCATCTTATATGGAGGCTCTAGAATCTTTTGGTAGCAAGATAAAGTACCTGTTGAGTCTTCATTGCGAGACTCTGGCCTGGAGTACGGTAGAATTGGATTTCCATGCCCTATTTCATCGGGCGTATAGAACCGCTAATCGATCGCATACCCCATCCTAGTGGGGTATTCTTTCCAGGTTTTCGATCTTGTGTGAGAGGTCTCGGCATATCGTTGAGATTCGTTTTGAAGAAAGCCTACGTTGAGTTCAGTCACTTCCTGGAACAGGTTAAGATAATTTGGGGGTTTAGGGTGGGCAGTGGTGCGGAGCACGTTAATCTCGTTTGTAGAATCTTATTATATCCGAGTCGGGGGCACTGGTGCAAGCTGGCGTCGTCCTTACTCGACGCCCAGTTGAAACTTCATCGGTGTTATGAATGAGATCCTCCAGGCTTGACTGAGTAATGTTATGTTTTTCTGAATGCAGCTGCGGGGCGACGGCTTTGGCTGGATGGGCGGGCTCGTCATTCTGATGGAGCTGCGGCGGCGCATGTCCGCACTGCGAACCACGATCCGAGTGCCGGACGGGCCGGAGGGCTCCAAGCTGGAAGAGGTGAGCGAACTCCGTATTCAAGAAAGGCTTCTTTGAGTTTTCGAGACTTCGTCGAGAGTTGCCTGTCACAGGACCCACAGGTGGAGCCCGCTCGTCTGGAACGGGCCGAGGTCTGACAAGGTCCAACACCTTGTGAACTTCGTCGATCGGGACTGATTTGAGTGGAGAAAGGTTCTCCACTTGGAAGCTGGAAGTGTGACTCTTTGGGTGCCGTTGGAGGGACAGGGAAACAACGCCGATATTCATGATAACGGACCAACTTATTGAGATCGGTTTGTCCAAAAGCAATCGACCAAAGCAATCTTCCAAACCGGATGGCAGCATCTCTGGCCATTGTAGCTCGTAGAATCCCGGCATGGGCAAATCGGGAGCCTGTACGGACAAGCAAGTCACAAAGCCTTGATCTACAGAGTACTCGACTTTCGAAGGCCAAGAAACGGCTGAATATATGTTTGGCCTGACGAAGGCCTTCCCGTCAGCGGCACCGGCAGCACGTCGAGGGAGAGTCTTTTCCCTCGACTTTCTTTTGTCACCGGAGTGACCGTTGCTAGAAGGCTTCTCTAACAATTGTGTGCGGTGATACCTTTTCCGGGTGACGGACAGCTTTCTTAATCAACTTCTGCGAACAACCCTCTTATCCTCAATAATGGCCCATTCCGGTGCGAACAACAATCTTATCCTCAACAATGGCCCATTCCAAAGCCGGATATAGTCATGATGCCGGCAGGCTTTAGAACAGGTGCGAACTGTTCAAGAAACTTATTTTCTGAGGACAAACTCCAAAACCAGACTTGTTTGATGTCACAGATGCTGCACTCGACTATGGACGCTTTGGAGCATCCGGACAAGGACAGCAGCGAGAGGGGGTCGTCCAAAGCTGCGCCACGGACCTTGAAGAAACCCATGTTCCAGGTACGCTGACGACATGGTTACTATGTTTGTTATTGCAGAAGATCTTGTGCAATCTGTGCGCTCCAACTCTGGCAGAGATATCCATCAACGGCACAAGGGAATCAAAATAGGAGGAAGTGGGTTCGCTCGCGTAGGTTGCCCGTTGGTTGGGTTCCATGAGACATTTCTGGTTAAGCATTCAGCCCAAAGGGCTTTTGCTCTTGACCCAGTCGCCAACCCCGCTCTTGACCCACCGTTTCCAGCGCCTAGAGAGTTTCTACAAGAACCTCTGCGGCCTCGACGGCGCCCCCGAGCCCCTGCCCCCTGCCAACCCCTCTGTTGAGAAACCGGTCTCCCCCGGACGCCCACCTAAGGTACCGAAGCGGGACGGAGAGCCCGTTTCTCCACCCGGTTCCGCTTTGAAAATGGATTACCCACAAATCCGGGTTTCGGCCGCAGCCAGCCCCGATACCGGTCGCGCTCCGAAGGAGAGCTACCCGCTGATCATTGCCGCGCCGACGGACATTCAAGAAGAGCTGACTCTTGAATCTCTGGGTGGGTTGTCTGGTAGAGCATCTTTTCTGCTGAATGTTAGAGGAAAGGGCGCCGCATCTTTTCGGAGCTTCGTCTACGGAAACGTCTCGGCGCAAAATACTGCGCGCGTTTCATATTTTTTCTTGAAGAGAATGTTGACGAGTGGGCTCCTAATCAAGAAGAGGGTTGCCAGTTGCTTTCGAAAGAAACAGAGGCTCAGTCAGCAGTGCGGGCGGGCAAGGTTGGACACCACTTTCACAGGCTTCCCTTTGATGCACTGCCGGTGTCTCTCGCAAACGAAGAATCCCCACGATGGAGCTGCAGGGTTCCTGGTTTCTAGGCTGTTGGTGGAATGCAGATTGTGGCCCCTCGTTGTTCTCAAAATTCTGCTGCCCTCGACATTTGCAATAAGTGACCTGGGCTCATTTGACGTGTCGCACTCGAAAATTTCCCTACGTGAGTCTGCTTCTAATTCACGAGGATATGTCCGGAAGGTTCATTCGTAACTGCCCCACAGCGTCAACGCTTGCAACTGCGTTTCACGCTCTCTGGCCCCTCTCCTCAGAGCCTTTCTGTTAAGTTCCTTACTAACCACCTTCATGATTCTCTCTCGTACTCCCAGGTGCCAAGATCATCAAGAAGATTGATGAGATCAACGCCAAGCACGCTCCCCCACCCTCGACAGCTCCCGCCCCTCCACCCCCCCCAGGCGACAACAAACGGCCGTTGCCGCCGTCTCCCCTGATCCTGCCTCAGCCGAAAATTCCACGCTGCATATCCATAAGCGCCCCGCCCTTCTTATGGCCCACCGACCTGACAGCATTGGCAGAAACGCAGAGAGCGCTCGAAGGGAGTTCTTCGGAAGAAGAGCCAGGTGTTTCGGGGGGCGGATCGTTTTTCTCGTCGTTCTTCCCCGTCGGGGGGCGGTCAGCGCAGCAGACTGGGGTGCAATTCGTGAACGGCGTCAGCGGTTCCGGTTCTGCTGGGGACCGAAAGGAAGAGGGCCGGCCGGAAGGGACTGGCGCCCGCCGTCTGAATCTTTTCGGGGGGTTCTTTGCCAGCGGGAAGTCCCCCCGGGAAGGAGATGCGGGCGCTGTCTCCCCTGCCGAGCCGGCATTGGAAAGCAGCCGAAGTATGGAGGCCCGCAGGGCGGATTCCGCCGGAGCTCCGGCGGAACAGCCTCCGGTTCCTCCGCCCAGAACGCCTCTTCACCAGTCGGCTTCCGAGGGGGCTCTGAACACCCCCACCGCTGCCCCGCCACCGCCCCCTCCAAGAAGAGTAGCTTCGTCAGGGGGGCCTGCACCCCCACCTCCACCGCCCCCCCCTGCCAGGTCAAAATCGGGCGCTCTGCTGACGCAACAAAAAAGCAAGCTGAAAAGGTCCACGAAAATGGGGGCACTCTACCGGGGGTTGAAGCGCAAGGTGGAAGGAACGGGCGGAATGGGGGGGTGGGAAGCGGGGCAGGAAGGAGGGGGGGGGCGAGGATGGAAAGGGGCGAAAGGGCGCTGCGGGGGCGACTGCGGCGGGGATGGCAGAGATGCTAGGCGAGATTACGAAACGGTGGGTGGACTCAATTCCTTTCTTTGCAACGATTTTGGCCTTTGAGCCTTTGACTGGGCGGGTAATGATTTTGCAATAGTTAGATTCCGAAAGGAGCCATTGTTTACCAGCATAACAGGTTGCGGTTTTGTTCCTACCGTTGTTCTCTGCCAGTAAAGGCCCGGTGGCTTGTGGCCCGTTGGCTCCAAACCCAACATTTAGGATCTGAATGTCGTCATTTCAGCTGACTTGCCACCTCCGAGAAGTCGTGCGGCCGCAATTTTAACAAGCAGCTTACTCCTGGTTCCGGCATGGGGCGAGTCCCCTTAGGGCTAGATGCAAAATCCTATCACCAGAACTTCAAAGGCAAACCATCTGAAGGTATTCTGGCGCCCTTGCTTGCAGATCCGCCTACTTCCAGCAGATTGCCGCCGACGTGAAGCAGCACGCGGCTGCGATCGAGCAGGCGAAAGCCGCCATCGAAACCTTCCAGACTGCGGACATGGACGCCCTTCTCGCCTTCCGGACGTCCGTCGAAAACGCGCTCGAAAGTCTGACGGACGAAAGCCAGGTTCTGGCGCGGTTTGAGGGGTTCCCGAGCCGCAAACTCGAGACGATCCGAATGGCGGCCTCGCTGCACTCGCGGCTGGCGGGAACGGCGAAAGACCTGGAGCAGTGGAAGGTCGCGGGGGGAGCGTATGAAGAGCTGGAGCGGGCGATCAAGTACTTTGACAAGGTGGGCGGTTTTGGGTCCGATCCTGGGTGTGTATTTGGGATCGAGTTTCGGGTCTTGTTTTTTTGTTGCCATTCTATGCGCTTAAGGTTCCGGCCTTGGTTTTAATTTTCGTGTGCGAAAACCTGCCGGCTCGGAATGTGCCTATCACTTCTGGATAGAGCGAAGTATCTGGACGTTCGATCAGGGCATCTTTAGCGGTTCTAGCTCTCGTCTGGTGGAAAGTCGGCACCGTGGAAGGTCCGGGGGAGCATATGACGAGTTGGAGGGGCGGATGTTCACTGTGACAATGCAGGCGGATCTAAGGGGTTCACTTCTGCTTTTGCTGGGCGAGAGACTGGTGGCCTTCGGAACCGGCGGTGAACAGTTTGTGAGGGTGAGACATTGGAATGAGTGGGGATTGAGAAGGCGGGTGACTGTTGAAAGCGGAGCAGGCACTCAATTGTATCACAACGTAGCACTTCTCAGTGAGCAGTGCTTCTGGTGGACTGAGGTTTGGGTTGGCTTTTTGTTGAGTGGTGGGCCACTCTTGAAGCATTAGATGAGACACGTTGAGAAGGCTGTGTCCACTTATCTCGCTTTCGGCTGGCCTACTCCATTCCAGCGATCTGCCAGCCTTCAACGAGCCTCGAGAGCGTAGTTTAGGAATGTCTCGGATGTCCCAGTCTCGGCCCTTTTCGCTACATATCACTTCGCTACTCGGATTTAGAAACCATTTCCTCCTGGCAAAGTCTAATCTGATCGTTTTTCGGACCGTCAGATGAAGAAAGAGGTGGAGGCCTGCGAACGGACCCAGGACGAGGACGGCCGCCGATTTGCCGCGAGCAAAATCTCGTTTGACTGGACGACCATAACCAGGTGCGGTCCTCCGCTCGCCTAATAAACTTTACCTGCTCATCCAACCAGTCTCAAGGAGGGCTTGCGTAAATCTACACTCTGCCAAACCGGGCGCATTCTCGGGCAAAGTCTGAAAAGCAACCTCGGAAATTGGAGAACGATTCGTCGGGGTTCGGCTGAGGCGGCGTTGATTTGAGCTGAAGGGGTTCCTGTGTGGCGTCCCTCAAACGCATCACTCCTTCCTGTAGAGATGAAAGGTTGCCACGCTTTCACGGGGGCGCGGGCAATGTTCGATGATTATTCCCTGGCTGTCCTTTTCTGAGCGCATCTACCATAAAAGTTTGAGCTGGACAAACTGCAATCGACAGATTGCAGGATTTTGCGCTCTGGATTCTTTTCTGTGGGTATTGTCGATCGCAAGCAAGAAAAGTCCTCCGTTCGCACCCACAGAAGGCTAATGTCAAATCTCCCTCCGACATCGTGCATTGGTCGGTCGCAAGGGCAAACAATATCTGGCTGCTCGGTAGCACTAGTTCAGCAGTAACGCGCGCCCATATTGCAAGCGTTGGCGGCAAGCGCCTCAAAAACCCCGTCTTTTGTCTCTCCAGGGTGAAGGAAGCGGCTGTGGGCTTGTCGGGGCGCCTCCTTGAGATCACGCTCCAGGTAAATCGCAAGCCCTCAATGCCTCCGTGGCGTCGACCTGTCTGCTTTGCGCCATAAGACCCCTTTCAGTCCAGTTTCTGCAACTTATCTTCGTCAACGGTTCTGTTTTTCAGGAGGTTTGGCGGGCCGAAAATGACTTCTCGCTTCAGTCTGCCGTGCCTCTCCTTTCATTCCTTGTGTAAGAGGCGCAGCAAGTCATCGTACTGTTCCGACAGTCTCTAGCACCACGTTGTGTAGATTCGGTCCTTCCTTCTCTGCTACAGGAAAGCCGAAGACTTCGACAGACTGTTGACTTCGAAAGCGAGCCCTCTCCTGCCGACGTCAGCAAAGTTCGCCAACAGGTGCACACTATTTGGGCTGCTTTCCAGTTCGCCTTTCGCGTCTACAACTTTGCGGGCGGCCAAGACGAGAAAGGCGAGCAGTTGGCGGAGGCAATGGCTGAGGAGATTGAAGCGTACCCGGCGGGTGCTTGGAGCTAGTGCAAATTTGCAATGAATCCGAAGTTGTGGCGTTGCAAAACGATTGCTCACATGCTAGGAAGCTGGTAACAGGTAAGATATGATTTTAGACAAATCATCTGGCAATTGTGAAGCCCCCTCCATTCATGTGACTCCAGACCCCGGCCTAAAGCCGACGGCGAGTGCATGCTAATTGATCTTCTCACCGAGACTCAAGCAAACGTTGCTCGATACATTCTCGATACATATGCTTTCTCACGTTTAGTGACGGTGAATTATCGGGCCGCCGGATTAGGCACAATCTTGCACGGGTATACTGAAAATTTAGAAGCGTTTCCGTTTATGTAATGGAAGCAGTGCCATGGACTTACTCAACGTGCGTTTGGCGCTACTGAGATTGAAGGATGACGCCCGGCCTGGCAGCCCGACTTTTGAAGCTTACACCTTTGCATGAGTGGGGCGGGGCCTTGTAGCTTTGGTATCGCACATGGCATGTGCAAGACGTACTATACAAGATGAAGCATGTAATTTCAACCATGTCTCGCGCGGGTCAGGTAATTTTCAGGCTTAGCAGCTTCCGAGTCCCATGTACGACCAACGCTTTGATCATGTTTCGGCATGCACCACTGAGCTGAACCTGCATCCTTTTTCAATTTGCAACTCACGCGGTCACACCGAAAAGGCGAACGTCTTAATTCCAGACTTCGATTGAAGCTTCAGATTTGATTGTCATTTTCGCATAATTTGGAGAACGGATGCTAGGCACATGTCAATGTAAACGCAATGCGCAATGGCTAGGTTAGCCGGAGGCCTACTGCACGAGAGCCTTGTCAGCGAATTGGCAAGCTAGCCGTATGGGGATCGATTCCGGGAGATCGATTGACGCATCTCGAAGTTGCTCTGTTCACAGCAAAAGCGTTACTACGCTGTGCAATAAGGTCATCTCAGTCATCAATACCAACTTCACCCGGCCGCTAGAGGAAGGCAGATTATCAGCCGCCGCTTGTAAAATTCTCTTTACGTACGTTTTTGGTAGATTCTTTCTTTTTGGATTCTCTCCTGCGGATGCCGTGCAGTTCAACAAGACGCGTATTCCCTTCGTTTCATGATCTCGACCGATATGCAGAGGAATGCAGCTCTGTTTCCTTGGTCAGGCCGCTTCATGAGGGAACCTCGTCGGTACGACTGCCACCA